>QKMV01000654.1:5062-20449 GCA_003287335.1 Lednia tumana
GCTTTATAAAAAAAATATATGGCATCTGATACACCCATATAAATCAAAAGAAAAAACCAAACGTCTCAAATGATCAACAGTTTTATATAGTTTTGAGACCCAATGACTGATGTAATTGGTGAATTTACGGACTGCAATGCAACTGCATTTTTGATTTTCGTTTAAGTGCTGATCGGGCTTTTTGAAAATTAAATTTCCCAACGTTTCAGCATCAGCCTCATGGACCAAACAGAAAATACCGATATCATAAGTGAATTCACCAATTAAACCAAACCATTGAAGCATATTAATTTCATCTCAAGAATTTCAAGATGGGTGGGAACTCAAGCCCCGGTCCTTTGGAATTAATCTACAATGCCCTACCACCTTACCGGCCAGACATTTTTGAGGTGAAATTAATGTTCATTAGTAAATTCTTTAAAGTAACTTTCTCTATCAAATCAAACCTGTGCTTTTTAGCGTGAGGTTATTTAGTTAAATTTACTGTAAAGTGTTGTATAAATGACAATTACCTAAATTATGCTCTCTAGCGTGTTTAAATATTCGCTGATAGCCAAAGAAGCGGTGACTTTGACAAGAATTAAACATTTAAAGCCAAATACACGGCTAGTAATAATTTTTAAGATTATGAAAATCACTTCAAAAATACCTGCTTACCCGAGGATTTAAAGCCCGGAACTTTTGCTTACCAGGCATATTCTCCCCGAGTACGCAGGTATTTTTGAAGTGATTTTAATAAATTCTTAAAAAAGCGGCGACTTAATTTGTGGAGAGAAAAGGAATAATTTCGACCAAATAATAATTTGTTGAAGTTGGTTTGTGTAATCAGTAAGTAGATCGGCGTCGTGTAACACTAAAATGCATGTTGACAAATGCCTTTGTTTAGAATATTTCCTCCCTCAAACATTATGATTTCTTTTCTCTCTTCAACGAGACGCGCCCCTGAGAAGCCTCTCGCAATACTCGTGCCAAGGGCAACAAGTATGAAGCGCCGCGACGCCTGCCTTTCAAGAAGAAACGCGTCGTGTTTGGAATTGAAGATGAACTTTTCTCGACGAATAATTATCCCATTCTTCACTTCGCCAAACATTCCACGCAGCATCACCGAAAATAAATAAAACACGTCTTTTACAAGGCACACACATTTTTTTATATCATTCACTAATAGGCGACGCGGTGCGCACTAGGGCATTAGCGCACTCTGTCGTCTGCGGCCTAGACTACCGAGTTAGTAATTCATTTTAAAAATAGCATTATGCAAAACAGCACAAAGATTTATGAGCGTCGAAGAAATCTGCACGACCGTTTTACCGGCCGTTTTAGCCGTGCGATCAACGCGGCATGCGCGGATATTCAACGTCTGTGGAAAGTGAGAAAAAATTGGAGCTCGTTTTATGTGATTTTTAAAAAACGATATAAATGAATTAAGTCGGGAAAAGTAAGCAACGAATTCAAGAATGCTATGATTTGTATTCTCCCTGGATCACACGTGTAGCGGCTCGGTCGGGTTGTATGTTTGTTTACGTGCCAAACGGAAACAGAACAATGAACATTTAAAAAATCAAAGCAAATATACCTTCAATGAATAATGAGGTTTGAGATACAAATAAAAAATACGTCAGCATTTAAATGCAATTGGCGTTGTCCGAATCCGAGTTATAATGACGGGTAAAGAAAGAGCCCTTCGGTGCCATCATGTGCACCTTCAATGAAGTATTTTCAATTTACTGCTTTCAATTTTTATGTATTAACTTGTTAACACGTGATTTTTGGCTCAGTTATGTCACTTAAAAAATCAAAACAAGGTCAGATCATAGTCGGATAATAAACTGGCGCTGAAAATGCATATTGACATCAGAGGTTGGTGTTTATACCTCATTGATCCCCGATCGTGCCATTAAGAAGCTTATCCTATCAGATCGAAACTCGAACAAAAGCCTAAGACATCAATAAACTATAATATCATACGTAGCTTAAATTCTTAAGACTCATGTCTTCTGCCTAATTTCAGCACCAGTTTACAAAAAAACTGTCAGCAAATGGGTTTCACTGCTGGGCAGTTTGGTTGTTAGAAGTTCTCAGCAGTGAAACCCATTTACAGACAGTTTTTTTTTAAAGCATACGTAGCTAATTGCCGATGAAAATAAGGCGTTTTGGAGCAACCAAATTAACTGTAATTTTAAAACACATGTCGCTTAAAATAGGGAGAAATTGCGTGGGTTCATCTGCTTACATTTTAAGCCAAACCAGGAATAAAACTAAAACAGATATTTCACTTGGAAACGCCAGTATTCAGAAACAAGTATGATATTTTAAAGTCGATACAATTGCTAAGTTTGTTTCTCTCGAAGCGTTGTATATCTATTTGTATATCAATTGTCAAGCGCGCTCAAAACAAGCGAAGAAGCGATCTTTGAATAATAAGCGGGGGTACAAATGAAAGCAGATCACTCGATGAGATAATTGTCTGAGCAAGTAAAGAAGACAGTGTTGAGAAACGGATGAAAAGAAAACAGTCGTGCACAATTTGCAAAATGAGAATCTTATGCTCGGTCTTTCCGTTTCGTCGTTTTATAATCCTTAATTTTCTTTCTCTCGATTTCCATCGCCTGGTGGGTGTAGCCTCGCGCAAGCAAGCAAGCAAGCAGCAAGCAAGCTTCATTCTGGCACGGGAACAATTTTGTGCTAATGGTTTTATAAAACACTCTCTTTCACCACACTTTTCATTCAACTTTTACCGCCTGTTTATCGTCTCTTTAACATCAGAATGATTTTCTTTTGAATCTAATTTGCTTAATAACGAAGTAAATTGATAATGCAATATACAGAGCTACTGGCAATTGGTTAAACAGATACTTGAGGGTCTTGTCGTCTTCATGAATAACATTAAAAACATGTCCTCAATTAATTAAAATTAAACCTCAAGCTATAAATCGGTTAACACTATTTTTATGTACCATTCAAAATATTTGCGTGAGTCTTAGAACCCGTTATAACCGCCCGAAAATTCTCGGTCATATTTCGCGAGAGCCATTCACCTCCAGAAAAAACTAGTTTCCAATTTTCCACCCACACCTGAGTGTACTTTTGATCTTATTCGTGAAAGCCCCAAAGCAAAGCCCCAAAAAGGTAGGTGATTTAACCAAATCCTTACCTTTAGCTTTCTCTATAACTATATCTATACATCGCCCTCTCGAGAGAGTCAGCCATGTTTGTTTCAGTCCGATTCTATAACCATCTATGTGTTGTTTGGTCCTGCGCTTTGCGGCCATCTTTCATCCCTCTAGTCCCCTCCACCGAGCTGTGGTCAAACAAATGCCGGCCGCTGATTCGCCGAGGGGCGGGTGGTAGAGCGTAGGTGGAGAGCTGAGAGGGAGAGAAACGGCGACAGCAAACAGGGTCTACAATGGTAAGGGGGGTGAGAGAAATGTGGACCGAGCTTTAGGGTGGCAGTGGGAATTAGTTCGGACGGTTCACGGTAGATGGCAACATGAGCGACATATAAGGGATGAATTATATTGCGAGGGGTTCGCGTTTGGGTTGGGAAACTCGGGGAAGAGATGGAAAAGTCTGGATGCGTAGAGTAAGTTTGGTGAGGGAGTATAACTGTCAGATAATAAGGGGAATATTTAAGCTTTTGGTTCTTATGAATTCTTATTCGTGGAAGTTTTTTAAGATACTTTTACGCTTGTGGTGGAGGTGCCAGGTCTTGAAATAATATCACTTAAGATCTGATTTGTTTAATACAGAAACTTGTTAAGTGATTTCCTATACGCATTAAAAAATAGAAAGAAAAACTACCAAAGATTAGAATTTTTTAATTGTGGCATATTTAACTGCAATTCATGTTTTGAGTTATTACTGCGTTCCCACCACACGAAATTACATTTCATTAGTAACAGCGAAACATTTTGGATTGACAAACCACACGAAAATGTCACCCAACGCAAATAAAACCTGGAACGATTTCCGTGTTGAAGGAAGGAATATTTCGGACGTGTCAGGATATCAGGAATGGCCCACGAGCTAATGCCATCTAGCATACATTAGGTGAACTACTGTTGTAAGGGGACGTACGTATATGCAGCCTCCCAGACGCACCGTTATGTTTTATGCCTCCATAAAGCTAATTCACGCACTTAAAGGGCAAAATAATCCACATTCCCTGACGAATCGCCCTCAGCAGATATTAAAAAAAGAGCAAGATAATTTCTTGCTTATGAGAAAAGATAAATAACTTGAGAGTTTTTCTAGACGAAATTGCTGTTATAGTCTGTGCTTTAGTTAGAGGTGCACGGAATTTTGACACGTTTTAATCCTCGCACTTGTAAGTATCCATGCAAACATCCCGAACATAATATCTATCAGAATAGATGTTGTCAAATATCTCGTAGGCCCTCACATGCCATATTGCCACATACAGGTAGATGAGTTGGGGCGGCAATTTGGTATCTGGCAACACAGCTCTGTGCTCGAGTCTGTGACCAAGTCATTACGGGTATAAAACCCGAGTCCTATCAACTAATCATTGATTTAAATAAAGATAACCCTAATCACCTCTAATTCCGTGCATTCCTAACTAAATCAAAGACTTTACACATCTTTATCACAAGATATTTGGGTATATTTTATATTTGAGATATTTGAGCTGATTTCAGATGCTGAAACTTCCTGCTGATGCAGTAAATAAGGAATGTTTAAAATTAGAGATATAAAACGCAAAACAACCAATCGTTAAAGTAGGTAATAGGGTACAATGCATCGTTTGCTCATCACCATCCTATTATGCAACCCATGCTACTTGCCTGCTCGGCGGATCAGTCTAAGGATTCAGAGTGCAGGATTAGAGAGCATACCGTTTTTAGTAAGACCTTAGACGGTATACCGTGGTTAGGCGATAGTTAAAATAAATTAGATCGCGGTTTTATTTTTGAAAGCAAGGATCAAGATATAACCATCTATCTCACATCTGAAGCATAGATACAGAAATGTTAAAATAATAATATTAATCTGTATACACTCAGTTTCTTTTAGCTTAGTCTCTTGTACTTATTGGCTACTATACCTCTAGCAATTTTCGAGAACACTCTCGAATCTACTTTTGGAAACCTTGGTATCTGCCTCGCATTGAACCACACGAATATAATTCACGAAGGAGTCAGTATGGTCCTATTATATACGTATAAAACATCCGTAAAAATGATTTTTTTCGTTAATATTAAGTTCTTCTCCAGCACATACAATGAAAATTTGCACGTAAATCATACAATTCCTCAGCGTAATGAGACTATAATTACATATGCCATTAATTTCACAAGTACACTTAAGAAAGTACTAATGCGTATGTTTTAGTCGATAACAATGTCCCATCAATCGCATATGAATACACAAGGCGATGTCTTCTTCCTTGTTCATCGCCACAAATGACCACACCTCACATTGCATATCTCACCTTATAGGGTCATAGGTCACGGATGTGACGCCCGTAGGTCGTAGGTCAAGATTGGTCCCCGTCTAGGGACCTCGTTGCCCATTGGTAAAAGTCATTCATAACGCACATTATCCAACTAGAAATACACTCCATCACTGCAGTACAAACACCTACGCCAACAATATGGGTATGACCCAGCAGGTTTGTGATATTGCAAGGGTTTTGTTTGAAAATTTCATTGTTACATCTTTTGTAATTGTGCTGTGTGCTGGTATTGTTAGGCGCACTGAGGTACTTCTCTGTATGCGAGATGATTTCTCCGCGTCAAAAGGCTGGGTTGAGCAGTGTGGAAATGATTAGTAGTGTACTTTTGCAACTGTACTCAAATCTAATTTATTATCAACCAATTTTTTTATTTTTTGTCTCGAAGATTTTTCATTGATTTTAAATGTGGAAGTTTAGATTTACGAAAGCTCTAATTTCATCAGTTTCGTTCATATGTTGGTGTTTATTTAAGTGATTAATTACAAACTCTTCCATATTTCTTATCGTTTTCTTCACTTACTTCAGTGGCTAATAGATTGCACTGGTATGCAATACAATGCACCGTGCCTTGAATCAAGGTACAACTACAGTCCACCGATCTAATTACACGTGCAAACAAAATAGCGCAAGATATTGCAATATTGGTATGACCACTCTTGTTGATATTTCAATTTAAGTCGCTCGCCTCCTTAGCTCAGTGGCAGAGCACTGGTCTTGTAAACCAGGGGTCATGAGTTCAAACCTCATAGGGGGCAATTGCTTTTTTGAACATGATAATTATGATAAGGAAACTGTATTCAATTGCAGTTTGCCTAGACCGTGAAACGAGACACCTAGAGAGATAGTACACTTTATATAGGGAGAGTCGGATCAGGCTACTGACCAAAGCAAAAATGACTAGCATAAACATTTTAATCGATAGTGGTAGGTTGGATAAACGTCAAGTAATGTCGAGATAATCGTTTGCGATTTATGAAAGTATTGCATGAATGTAATTAAATCGGATCGGTTAATTACTGCAAGGTTTCATTTGATATTTATGGTTGTTGCTCTAAAAATATGTCTTCCAGTTCATAGTCGTAATGATGGTAAGATTGTTGTGTGCATTTTTTCTTCTGGTTTAATGAAATAACTTTAGTAAACTTACATGTTCTATTATGAATGTAAAGTTGTAGGCAAAAGTTTAAATATAAGTTTTGTTAAATCGATGTGACTATAGCGGCGTTCGTTTGGGATAGATCCGTTTGGCCAGTATTGCAGTAAACGTAGCATGCGATCAAACTCGACCAGAGGCGAGCTGACCTTAGCATAGCACCGCCGAAAAGAGAGAGAATAAAATTCACCCTTAATGAGGGGATCATTAAAATACATTCAGAGACGTTCCACTCGTTTTAAACTTTAAAACAGTGACCCACGATTTGTTTTCTTTCAAAAATGTCACAAACTATAACGTAATGTATATTTAAGGTAGCAAATTAGGGGAAGAAATAAATGACCTCCCTGAATTTACTAGTGTTAGCCAGGTGATATGAAGTAATAATTAAAAATAAGCAGGTGCAACATCCGATCAAGAAGATACAAATCGAAAAAAAACGCCTCTAACAAAATTCCAATAATAATCTCGAAAACAAAAGCTTACGAATATAAAGTCCTCTTCATATGAAGTTGATTCAGGAGACCATCCGGTACTTTTTTTTTAGTGGTGTTTAACGACGCACTGTATTGAAAACTAGCCCTGTGGCACTGGTCTATTGGTGTCGGTGATTAATAGGGTGATAATGAGGGTGATGATGAACCTAACAGGGAAGAGGGGAAACCCGGTGCCGGCACGTAGCCTACTCCTGTCGGATAGCACCAAGGGGACCACCGCTTAACGTCCCTTCCGAAGGACGGTACAACTCGATCAGCATGGAATTCCTCCACAAATCCATACTTTCGAGAGGTGGATTGCAAGGGGATTGAAGTTGTCGCACTAAATTCAAACCCTCCAGCCTCTCTCCCGAACAGAAATGGACCTTGATATGAATGGGCATCTATCCAATCTTAGGTCCACCGCAATTTTACTTAACTTAAATGATCTCATGAGAACCGGTGTATCCAACATGCCAAACCATTCGGTATTTCCGGTACCAAATTCGGGTGAAACGAACTGTAGTATAGAATAAAGCCCAGCAGAAATTTTAGCAGAGTAATAATTGTATTTGTACTTGTATTTTGTATTTTATTCAAGATACTACGTTCGTTTGTAAGCGCCGAACCACATTTTAGCATTTTGACATCACATATACTATCAGCTTTTTAGTCGATAGAGTCCCTGGCTTTCTTGCACAAACCTTGACAGCTATACTTGCTTATTTGTATATATGCATTAAACCAATGCCTTCGAATGTTATCTTTGTTATCTTGTACCCGCATCTTATGTATGTATTTATGTATGCATGTATGTGAGTTTGCACGTGTGTATCATTTAAATGCTTTAATTGGGTAAATATTGAAAAATTCCTCTGAAGTGCTAGTAGCTATATTTTGAGATTTATTTTAGAAGAGTTATCTTCTTGACACCTACATCATCTGTCCTTGACCCACGATCATTGACCACGTTCTGTACTGCAAGGGTTTGATTTTCAATAGACAACATTCAAAAAGGCTTAATCCAGGGTCAAAAACGACTGTTTAAATGTTACCCTGCATAAGAAAAGCATTACACACACGATTTTAATCGTCTCTGGAATGACTTTTTGAATGTGGTCTATTTATTATTTTCACGTGAAGTCACGAGATACTTTGTGCCACAGAAATGGCCGCTGTGTGTCACTCATCTGAAGCGTACTTCGAATGTAAATCGATATCACCCGAAATTTGGTAATGGGACGGCTGTTTAAATGAATTGATATCCGGCATTATTAGTTTTTACGTGGCATTATCTTTCAGCTTGGAGGGAAAGCGGCCATTTTTGTGGTACAAAGTGATAACGTGAAAACCACGAATATGAAAACAATGACGAAAAAAATGTTTTCAGAGAAATTATTGTATGTGTAAACAACAAAGTGGTGTTTAGAAAGACAAATATTCCACGCCGAAAAAATATCAGGAGTCATCTAAAATAAAAATCACAGCATTTTTATTGGTGTAATGATCAGAATACTTTCGAGCCCTAGAATAATTGTTCAGAATTTAAGCCAATTATCCGGAAAATATGGTTTAAGATTATTAAATACTTAAGACTCATGTCTTCTGCCTAATTCCAGCACTAGTTTTCAAAAAAACTGTTAGTAAATGGGTTAAACTACTGAAAACTTCTAACAAACAAACTGCCAACGTTCCGCTAACTATATTGAAAGCTTCTTCGGGGCGATCATCCGGCAGATTATACGTGAACAAGAACTTAGATAAAAAAAATGTAGATACTTGGAAATAAAATACTACTAAAGACTAAATACATTGAAAAAAGTACTAGATGCTTTTAGATATTGTTTCCTGGTCCCCATTAATATAAAACTTCATACTACGTCTAAAAATAGCTGCGTGGATTCAAAGTCGTAGGTGCTGTATTTCTCCGCTCGGCTGTCCTTAAATAACCGCCGTAGCTGCGTCTTTTCGGCGTCCTCATGAAGCGTCGATCATCCAGTGGTCGGCTATTGGCGTGCGACTCGACGACCAAAGGCCACGATACGGAGCGTCATGTCACGTGGTCATAACAAACTGCCCCTGGTACGGACCAGTACGTAAAAGCTTTCCCGCACTATGTTTGTGTGTGTGTGCTTTTTTGTATTTGAATTTCCACCTGATGAAAGGTGAAGTGGACACTGGCATGACCCAGTAGGAGCTGGTCACGGATCGGGATAGCCACTACCTGGCACCGTCCAACTTCAACCCCCCCCCCCCACCATCACCTTCCGCCCTCCTTTCACGTATCAACCCCATTGATTACTGGCGCACATTGGCTCGACCATGGAAGCATGGTCGAGCCCACGGGTTTGCTTCCAAAGTAATTTATATATGTGCTGCATGCCAAACTAGCATAGTGATAGAAAAGATTATAATCAGGGGTTCATTAATTTTATGTAGGCTCGAAAAGGTTTGGTTATAAATTACTGAAAGTTATGGTGTGGCGGTTTTGTTATGGCAAATTTAATGCTCATAAATAAATCGCAGAGGAGTTGGGACGTAGTTTTAAGAATCTTTACACGATATTATGACAATGAGTTGATAGAACATTAAGGTTTTGGTATTAACGTTGCAGAAATTATGATTATTCCCCGATATTTGTAACGCGAGACACAATATTGCAGTCGCAGATTCAGCTGACAGTCATCCTAAACTAATAAAAGACCCGATATTATTTTGATAAGAACTCGAGTCACAATGTAATGAAGAAGGGTTGGACGTAGTAAAATGATGGCACACTTTTTCACCCGTATGTGGGAAGGGTTGTTAAATAAAAAGGTTGGGACAGTATTTAATTATTTCGGACCTATCCTTGTTATCATATAACAATACGTCAGTGCAGATGTTACGCCTAAGCCAATAATAACCCTTTTTGGGTGACAATGACGCAATTATTGTGATCGGGACAAACGCCCAATTCATAAAGTGATTGTTGCCCACTCGAGATGGCTCTCAAATTTGGTGTCGCAAGTTTAAAAGTGATTCATCATTACGAGTAGACCAACGGTCAACCCAGCTCGATGAATCAGCCCATATTATCAAAGGATTTTAGGAGTTACAATAAATTGTGTTTATCATAAATTACGTCTCAAGTAGATGCGGTCAAAATTGGATGCAAACCATGCTTGGGTGATTCATAGCTTATGCTGTCAAAAATCTAGATTCATAAAAAAATGTCTTTACAATTCAAACAAACGACTAATCAAATATTGAAAATGAAACATTCTGAATTTTAATAGAAGCCAACGAATACCTGAGTGATTCGAGAGGAAGGTAATGTAAAATGTTTTCTTTGACATTCTAATGCGATAAACTAAAAGAGGGCTGATTCAATTCAATTTGATACGCAAACTGATAATTGTAAGTTAAAATCGAATAAATAAAAAATGCTGTCATATATTTGCAGTTTTTGGTTTTGGTATTTTGGTTCGTACGGTTTAGGAGGAGGGGGAGCCATTCGTAGGTCAAACTAAAGACCGTGAGACCATGAAATCCAAGCCAAAAGACCCTCAAAATCAATCTCATCCCTCTATGGTCTCTCATTTCACTGGCCAAATTTAAAGATTCTTTCTTCTTTCTAGAATGGACCATCCAGATTTTTTTAGTACAGGACAAAACATTTTTTTTCAAATACAAAGAGTTTTTTTTAAAAGATATCCAGTACTTAAGGGGTAGGCGAATTTAAGGGTGGCTTTTTTCATGTAGGTCACCGCTCTTTGTCTTTCCATCTTCAATATTTTTTATATTGTGGGCCCCAAGGAATTGAATGTCTCTGGGTCGACCAAAACAGTTTTTTGATCTTGAAAGCCGTCTGTTAAAAAACTACCCCATTACCGTAGGGGTTGAATGGCTCCGACAGGGCTCTGTATGGTTAAAATAGCCCCTGGTCTAAGCTCTGACCCAAACGTCGGCAAAGGACCATCATTGTACTCGATCAGACAGGGTGTTCAAAAAACGCCTACCGTTAATGATATGGAGATGTCAAGGTAAAATGGAGGTTTTACTTCATGTCACTTGCTTCTAAATATTTGTCTTTATACTCGGTGTCAATTTTCGTACTTACCAGACACAATTAACCAAAACAAATGGATAAATAATAACTAATATTTTGGTGAAAAGTTCTTGACACCCAGTGATTTCATTTTAGCGAATATGATGCCTTTTTAAGAAACAGACAATGGATTTCAATCGAGACAAGCTTCTTTTGAGAATATTTCGTCTTGATCTCTTTTCAGACTTCATGAAACGCGTTACAATGAACCTATGAACACGTCACAACAAAAATCGTCGTTTTTATCAAATTGATCGTAAGACGAGAAGAATAATTGATTCTATTGAGCATCGATCACAATCTTTAAACAAAATCTGACACGCCAAATGTGTCTTTCAATGTCTACTTCATCTTGTTAAAATGCGAGCTGCGAGGATTATAACTCGGCACCTCTACTAACAAAAATTCGCCAAGGTGGCACTGCCACTCTAGACATTTATTTTGCTAATACAGCGACAGATATATGTACGCGGCCATGGTAGGACAATAGCATAGTAACGATATTTGCACACTTCATATTAATAGTGTGCGTGAGGGATCTTTCTAACCGATTCAATAAACCTATAAATGATTAGGAGGTAATAGGCCTCTTGATTGGAGCACGTGCTGCCGTAACTTATTTTTTCCAATTTCCTCAAGCGATTTTCAATTTTCATTATCAATTATAGATTCAATAGTTCCTTTAGTTCTTAAGAAATCTAATAAAATTCTATATACTCATATTAAAAATAAAAACCCATAATATTACTTGTTTTAGATCAGTTTTCACCAACACTTTAATTACTGTATTTTACCAAATTTACTGAGCATCAAAATATCTTAGCTTAAATTGTATATTTGTTTTTCAAATGAATTAATACGCTGGGTCTACATGATTAATTATGTAATTTTGGACAGCCATCAAATAAAACTTGATTTTATTTCACACTTCACCGTAGCAAAATAAAAAATACAAAAATTCACAGAAATTCCAACGTCGTTGAAATTCAGTGGAAAGTAAATGAACATAAAAACTACGATGCTTTATTGTGCATGAACTAGTATTTAATTTCGATGCCCATTAATCCGTATAGGTGAAATAGCCATTTCATGCTGTCCAAATAAAGCGCACTTACACAACATCATTTTCTTGAAAGACAAAATGTGTTCATAAATGAAAATACTCGTCGCTTTTGACTTTTGCTTCTAGGCAAAGCTGCGGACTTCATCTGCGATACCTTTGAACGTGCCAGCAGAAGTCACGTTTTTTTATCACCAATTCATTGAGCAACTGAAAAGGTGCAGCAATATTTTTTACATCCCCTAATGCAGCCCATGGTTTCTGACCTACCCCATCCTGACCTAATGCTTTATTACCCGTTATTCACGAATGCCAGCAGCTGACCAATCATCAATTTGATCATCACTCTTCCGTCCTTCCAGACGACCCAAGAGCAGACGGAATCGCTCGCCCTCGCATTTTTTTCAACACAGGCTTCCCTCCCCACAAGGTCATCTTTGAGCCAGGATGTGGGTCAAATAGGCGCATAGGGGAAGCAAGATATCCCACTTCCTTTCGCACCCCTCGCTGGACTTCGCTCAATTGCCTTCTCGACCATCTACGATTTCCGAAAGGAAATTATATTGACCGTAGCGAAAAGGTTCTACCCTATCGATTAAACAGCCGAACCAGAGCATACACGTAAAAACACTACGTTTTTTTGGCCAAATCTGATTTGCAGACAATCAGGGATGGCCAATGACAACAATGTAAAAAAATTCGCTTCTGCTTGGCTTAACATTTAAAGTCGTGGAAAAGACTTTGCAAATTTCGAATCGCGAATCTCATGACCCGTGCAGCTTTAGAGCCGGTTTTACAGTGTACCGTTAAGAACTTAACAATACGTTAACAAAAATGTAAGTACATGTTCGGCTGTTGCCATGTTAGTACCAAGTAAACGGGCTGTTAGGTTCTTAGCTGACCACTGCGAAATCGAAACGCTTACTCAACGTATGAACTGTAAAATACCCGGATGGTATAAAGCGTAACACGAGTTTGCTCAGCTAAAATAGACTGAAGTTGCAGTAAACTGATACCCAATTGTACGTGAATTTCAATGCAAACCTATGGGGTGTGAATTGAAATAACCTATTTAAATCGGAAATGAGGTAACTTTTAAAAGTTTAACAGTTTTCGAAAGCGTCTAAACGGGTCTAAACGCTTAAAAATTCTTCTTCCTCAATTTCCCAAAAATACCTACAAACCTACCTACAGTCCATGCGTGAGTGAAAAAAACTACGATTTCAACTCAATATTTTGCAAAACGTCCAGATGGAAGGATTACGGAAACCATTCGCGTGGTTCTTGCAAACTGTGACATTGCAAAATTTCACTTTCAGCATAGAAAATTTCAACAAACGTTTCCAAAAAACCCATTCAACCAAACAAACCAAATATAAAACATCTCAAGGCGACAGATTTTTTTCTACACAATTCAATTCAAAAAATGTCTTTATAACGCACTATGTCTAGCAACCACCCTTATCCCCTCTCCGTCCATTGTGTTTCGATCTCTCTTATTCCGGTGATTATCACATATCGTATTTTGTTCTACAATAGAGCTTTACGTTCGTATATAATACATCGCTGTAAGGCATTCTTCTTTGAAAACCTTGCGTTGACAGTCTTCACTACTCGGACCATGAGTAAAACGATACCCCTAGGTCATGGTCCGTCTTCAGTTCACTCTGACAAGAACTGACGTAACCCATCCCTACCCCCCATCCCCACCCTCTAAATCCTCGCCCCAAACCCCTATCTCTGCATCGAGACCATACGACAGCGGACTATTAAGACGCCTGCAAATATTGAGTTTCATCGTATGTGTAAAATTGTAGGTAATATCTCTCAAAAGAAACCTTTCGCGCATCGAAATAACAACAGATCAGCTTGACTTCTCTGAAATCGTAATAAATGTTCAACTATTCGTAAAAAGTAGTTCACGATTCAATTATCAGCACTCAAAATGATGACCATTACTTTAAGAGCGCCTTTTACGACCCTTATACATCTAATTCGCGGTACCCATTTTATTTCAGTAATCAGGCATCCAATCTAGAAATGTTCTTTCTTATACGATAGCTTATTAAGACTCTCTCTCACTCTATCTTTCTAGGCATAGCATATTGTGGACAAAGAATTTTGGCGGGTGGGCAAGCTGAATTCATTCCCTTTCCATTCCCCACCCCCTCCCACAGAGCCTAACCCATCGGACACCAGCCGGCCAACAACAACCCCTAAAACATCCCCTAGCGCATATCAAACACCCGCTGTCTGCATGAAAACTACATATCAACAGAATGTAGTACTCATTTTAAACAGCAAGATAGCAATCTAATAAAACCCTGATGAAATGATTATGGCTTTTATGTTAAAATGAGTGGAATGCTTTCGTAGGTGGACCGAGTAGATAATTTTTCTTGAGGATACAATATTTAATAGATGATTTCGCGTTTCCTGCTGGTTAAAAACATGTGTTTACAATCGAGAGCTCAGGGGTGCAGGCATCCAAGTGACATTTTATTCAACAAATAGTTAAGGGTTAAGACCATCGGCGACGGAAACTGTCGTATGTTTCAAATTTAGATACAAAATATGGAAGTCTTCTCTGCAAATGATGTCTGCTTAAAATTTGACCCTGAGCACAATTTGATATTCCTCTTATTCTTTTATACTTTATCTTTTCACAGTGTATTTTACACGCAATATGTCATTTATAAAATTGGCATTTCTTTGGTGGTTCAAAAACGCCTTGCTTTCGTCTGTAGGCAAATGACGTCACGTAGTTGAGGCGATTGGCTGTTGACAGGGTACAGGGACAGGGACTCAAGGCGAGTATTCTATTGGCGTGATTAGGTATCAGGTAGGCGTGTGCAGGCAACTGACGTCACTTTGCGTTTCTAGATGCACAATTCAGACCAATTCTGAGGTTTTAAGATGATACAACTGAGCCAAAAAATACATTCAAGAAATTTAAAAAAAAAACTGTTAATAACTGGGTTAAACTGCTGAAAACTTAACTGAAACTAAACTGCCGTTCACATTCAAGAAAAATGCAGGTACTTTCGGGATCCGGAAACAATGGACGACTAGTGATCAAGGAATTCCAGAGTCAATCAACGTTGGGGGACAATGCTTTTCTTATGGCGTTAA
>QKMV01000655.1:0-20446 GCA_003287335.1 Lednia tumana
ATCCAGATTTAAGTTGAAAAAAATTGTAAAATTCCACTTAAAACCGGGGTTTTTAAACAGTTAATAAAAACAAAAATTTCCAATACACCTTTTCAAAAAGCCAGTTAAATTTTCTTGCAGTTAACCAGGTTTGGTGATTCTGCAACTTATAGTTTAGCTGCAGTAATTTAAAGGGACTGCAAATCTGATGTGTTTTTTAGCCTGGGCCTCCCTCGACCTTATGGTATCCGCAGACAATATCGACTAAGGGGCCTAAAATTCCACTGCTGCCAGGCCCTTTTCGCGCCATCACTAAACTTTAAGCGAGATACGTGGAGGGAGCTACAGTGTTATTAGCCTATCCTTACCAGAACCAATTTTATTCTGAAAATGTTGCCAACCGCATGACACAAATTCTAGCTAGCTGATTTCGGCCATTCAGCGAAACACCTTTTTTTACGAATTTTCAATGCACTCATCAAACTAATGCATCAAACTTTTAATTAAATATGATGAAAATAAACTACAAAAACCGAAAATTGCAGTCCTAGTGACCTACGCGTTATCTAGCTGAATTTGGAGCATTGTTATGTTTACGCGTCGAAAAATAGCCGCCAACATAAAAGAAATGAAAATGTGTTAAGCTTGATAGATTATTTTGCGTCGATTGAAGTAATTAGTCTAATTGTAATTGTGGCCGATACCTATTGATATCAGAATGATTTTTATGCTTCTGGGACATGGTTTAACGCGAACTATTTTGGTATTTTTTGGCGTCAAGGTGGTACCTTAAAAGTCTGGTGCGGTAAACTCATTTTAATTTTAGTGTACCTGCATGAAGCCGCGCTCGTCGGGCGGCAGACAGCCGTAGCTGCGGTCGGGCTCCATCTGGCCCGTGTCCGGGTTGTAGACGGCCTCGACGGCGCTGAAGCACTGGCTGCCCGGCTGCCCCAGGCACGTGCCGTTGACCCGGTCGTCGGGGCAATGGCCCTCGCAGTAGCACACCACGCTACTGGCTGCACGTACCAAACCAGTTAGCAACATACCCCCAAGTGGTAACAACGTCTTTTACCTACCACGAAACCGTGGTACAGTTAGGGCTAGCACTACAATGTACAATCTTCTTCCTAACTCATGGTTCAATTCTCTTTGTCCAACTCTCCTACCACTCCTATATAAATTAATTCACTTCCGGAATATCGTACCCTGCTTAGCGTAAATGGAAGAGCAATGGCCATGTAAGCCGGAGGTCTGGGTTTCGAGTACTCGAGCAGGCAGGTATTTTTGAAGTGATATGAATATTCTTCAAAATTTTTACAAACTACGATCCAAACAGCCAAAAAACTATTTTACAAACTGGGGAAGAATGCTAAAAAGCCAACTGAAAGATTCTCAATGTTTTCCAAACTTATCTCAAAGGTTCTCAACATTTTTTTTAGAATTATTTACCTATTGGCTAAAACATTTTTTTGGAAACTAGTGCAAAGATTAGGAGTTACACAGGCTTCTAGAGAATTTTCTAACCTGCAATCAGCTTCTTTTGTTTCGAAGTTGTTGGGAAGGAAATTAGTTTCGAATAAGTTTGGAGATTATAATACTGGCCCATATTAGTAACATTAATTTCAAAAACGTCAGGCAACTGCAGAGAGGTAACTTATCTGGCCCTCTACCTTTGTAACTTTCAAGAGGGGGAAATTCTCAAAAAAGTTAATTGTCAAAATTTTCAGTTTCATTGACGATTTTGGCCTCCATTTGAATTTTAACTGTTTGCAAAAAAAACACGTAGATTTGTAAGTTTGTTTTTACAAGCGCACGGGGGCTTCGATTTGACAATTTTTTGCATTCCCGGAATTTTGGGCCTAACGCCACCTCACTTTTCAAATGTCTCTAACTTTGTCAAATTTCAACCAATATCAATTTTACTTATGGTTCTCGGACCAAGAGCTCCCGTTCTGAAAACTATATTAATTAAACCAAGGTTGTGAGAGCCTAATATTGGGTGAATCCGGTAAAATTAGACATATCTCAAAGACCTGCTAACTAAAATAAATAAATCCATTCGTGAAAAGTAAAAGATATTTTGAGAAAATATCTTGATGCTGAAATTGAAGCTGTGATTTATCAACGTGATGCTTGGGACCAAGTTTTTAAAAATAAAAATCTTGAACCATTTTTTCATTAGAAGAATATTAAAATCATTTCAAAAATACCTGCCAGACATTTAACTTACATGGCAACTGCTCTACCAACTGAGCAGTAGAGCAATCGCCATGTAAGCAAAAGGTCCCGGGCTTGAGTCCTCGAGTAGGCAGGTATTTTTGGAGTGATTTTAATATTCTTCACATTAATACTAGCCAGGTAGATGGCTTTTAAATTGTGATCCTTGAAATTTTTTCATATCTTTTTGCTAATGGATATTTTTACATTGTTGTTACTTTCTCGAGTAGATGGCAAGAACTTCAGAATCTTCATGTGTACTGGATAGGTCAGTAAATTTTCATCATTTTTGTAGAATGTGATCTTTCTTTCTAATTGGAAATAAATTGGAACACATGAGGACGTTTAAACTGCTCAATTAGAGCAAGCATCCTTTAACAGCATCTTAGCAAGTTTTAAGTCTTCGAGGAAAGGTTAATGTGAAATAATCAGTATCTCATTAGCTAACTGTTCAGTGTGCTTCTAGAAAAAATGAGTTGATACCTGTACCATCCCTTCCACAGAAATAATAACAGTTATTTCGCCACCAACCACTAACAATGGGTGGCACTGGCATTTCTAAACCAAGTTTACCGATCAATTCATTCTCTTCTCTTCTTACCTATTTCAGCCGATGGCAAAAGTAAAAGCGCCACAATTACAATCATTTACACCAACTAGCCATCTACCCGCGCGAATGTTAATCTACCAGGAATCTGCTGACACTTAAAAAGAGAGAAGCACCCATCAGTGCTCTTGCCCTCAGATGGAGCGAGGCGCGCTCGGGTTGCTTTGTGGTGCCGTGCAGGCGAGAGAAGTTGAAAGAGGTTCAGCCTCGACGGGGATCGGCCGAGACGGCGGGAGGCGACGCAAATAAATCTCTGGTCACACTGCCGAGGAATGCCAGAGGCGCTCCGATGTGAGGCACCTTCTTTCGGAAAGGCGATGGTACACGAAACGAAATGTTTATGGAAGGAAGTACCTACGGTGGAATTTGAACTAGCGAAACTCAGACGGAAATTTCACCTGTCAGTTTGATCTTCAGACAGCAAGTCTGACTCAAATAGAATGTGACTTTTACGTCCAAAGGCTTCTGAGCCGCAAAACTAGACGTCGTTTACCTAGTTTGAAAACTACCGAAAACAGAAATGTATGATGTGATTTGTGAGATATGAATACAAATAGGCCGTTTGTGTTCTGCTGACAGCTCCAGCTCCTGCAGCGTTGTGCAGCATGTGCTTTTAATCTGATTTATTTCGCTCGCGCTTAGAGGGTATCTGATCGTCTGTCCGTCAAATTACACCTTCAAATCGTTGTAAATGGAATTAATATAAAGAAAGGCACGGGCACGGATTTGGTCCTCAGAAGAGTATCTCCATACTCTACCCATAGAAACCTCACTGTGCCTACTCTATCCATGATAATACCTTATAAAGAAAGAGACAGCATTAGTGGGTTTTTCTCTCATGGATTTTTCGTAATCTGTCCATTCCATTCAATCAAATTTCTTAATTTTTCAGAACAAAATTGGGTGAGAAAAATGTGTTTTGAGAGCGAACTCTGAGGGTTGGAATTACGAGCTAGAGAATACTGTCATTGAATTTGGTATAGTTCTAAGGAGTAGGGAGCCTCATGACTGGGGACAAGTGTAGGTATTGTCGCCAACGAACAGGTGTCATTGCAAAGTGCATTCATTCGCCCCGTACCCTCAACAACTCTAGCCGAACAAACCTTGGGGCTGAAATTCTCTTTAATTTCAAGGCGAGATAATCGAGATTTTTTTTAACACGAGAGTAAGACTTATTACTGCAATAATTCAGATAGATAGATAAACAAGGTCAGCCAGATGTGTTGGGAAAAAATCTTGCTATCAAGGGTTACAATTTCGACATCCAGGGGTCAAACCTCAAAATAGATTTTCTTAGTAATAACCGAGAAATTTGAACTTGTCACACACGTTTAGACTTCGGTATTTTGTGTCAGCATGCACTCAATGTGGATTGATACGAAAAACTTAGCGAATGATAGTGAAACCCCATGCAGTTACAGCTCGTTTATATTTCCTTAGGCCCCAAACACATCGTAAACATTGGCTATGGACCAGACGTTTGCAAGAACGTCATAAGTAGCTATTGGATCCTGAAATACATGACATATGTTATCAAAGCAGGCATAATGAATGAGAAATGAATGGTTCACTTACAGAATTTTCCTTGTCCTAGTAATACGCCTAATCCAAACAGCAATCTTGTTTTTCCGCCCATGTTAGGGCTGCCAGGCCAAGCAGCCATTTTATTTTCACTACTGTACTGCTGCAGTGTTGCCAAGTCTATCAACTCAAAATACCAACACGGAATCCAAACTTGATTCCAAAGGGATTCTACTTCTTAGGGTATGCTTTTTGTATTTCAACTTCATTGAGTAGCTATTACTTACGAACGAGATAAATATTAATTGAACTCGAAATTTCCACAACAACAATACCGTTTCATCATAATTATTTACTACCTAACTTATTTTATCTAGGTATCATTACCTCCATTTCCCTGATAATTTCAGTCTCAGGTATTTACATTTTTATAAGTAGTGGCATTACTTTACTCACTATCAGGGTAAAAATCGAAGTCATTAATTCACCTTTTTCACGAAAAGTAGCGACACTTCTTTCTCTGCATTTTGAGCTTCGTGTCGAAGCGATAATATCGGTTAACAGATATTATCCGATACAGGAAACAGAGGCAAGGTGAAGCTTATTTTCGGGCAAATTTTGAACATCCAGGCTCTCCCAGCTGCGATTTGTGCTGGCAACATGTGGAAAAGTAACGCAAACGTAACGTACCGCTACTTTGAAGTAAAAATTCTAGCAAGTAACAGCAACAGTTTTCTTGTCATATTTTTCTTGCATGAGTGCCACTACTCCAAAATGCTACTATAAAGGACTCTGTAATTACTGGCAGAGCATACTTTTCTGCAAGGGGTGAAGGTGGCAATTAACACAGGAAGGTTGGGCTAAAGAGCCTACTTTCTGGGTGGAAAGTAGTCTGTTTTCTCATTGTATATCTCGATTTGTTGTTTGGTAACACGTTACTACCGGAGACTGGATATTTTGATAGGATGGGATGAGGGCTTTGAAAGTAATGAGCAAGGCCATATACATTAGACAAAAAAAGTTTTATGCAAGACGTTAAGATGGTACATGTCTATTTCTCAGGCTTCTTCTGTTTCGTAGACGCCTGCTGCGCCTTCAGTACCTTCATGACAATCTTCTGCTCTTCAATGAGGAACGCTCGCACAATCCTGAAAGCAGACAACCAGTTGTGCTCTTAAATACAAGACAATCTTTGAATTCAATAGAATTATAGTTATCTGTCGTCAAAACATTTCAGTCCAAGTTGTCACCTATAGATGGTGGTTCATACAAAAATACTGACTTGACCCTCAAAATTTCAATTCAATTAGCTAGGAAAGTTTACTTCTTTGATTACTAAAATAATACTGGGACTTTTTTTGCAAAACGCTTCCAAGTTCCCCAAGTATCACTCATGCTTGTATTGTAAGTTACTCGATACAAACTGAAAAACTTTCCTACAATTGATTCAGTAGCTTGATGTTTCTAAAAATTTACAAAAAATCAGATGATATGGTCTATACAACCCTAAAGCCCGTTTTCTACGGTCAAAATTATTATCCAATTATATGAACTCAATTTTAGTTTCTATAGATACAATTATTGCAGTTTGGCTACAACTGGTGGAAGGACTTTGGGTCAAATAATATGGATGAAAAATTTGACCGTGTAAAACTTGTGACTTTGAATAAAAACTGAAACGAGTAAAAAAGAACAAGGCAATTAAATCTTCAACGAACCCATGCTTGCGGGGGAGATAGGCAACGTGAATGCAGTTATCAGTAAAATTATCTCAGAAAAACTAGGACGGTGGAAAAATTTCCAGTATATAAATATTTATCCTCATAATTATAATGGGCCAGGCCTGTGGCGTGTTTGGGTTTTTGACATTTTTAAGCTATTTTTATTTTATGGGACATTGGTATTGCAATTATCTGCAGCACAAATTAAGCAAAATTGTAAATGTTAAAATCTTCAAAGCTCATTTTTTCAAAATGTTCAGATATAATATGAACCGTTTACTGATGACAACACTATTGCAGGAGTTGTGACAAAAATACAATAAAAACCCGTATATAATATGAACCTGTTTGTGTTTTATGCTTACGTTAAATAAGTTCGGGTTCATTTACTAGAATAACATATCGGCTTGCCTGCATTCGAAGCTGTTGTTCAAAATGATTCGGTCAAAATCGAAGACTAGAACTGAGACCAATAAAATGTATATGCCCCTGTCCCTGATAATACTTTTGGCAGTTTCTGTTTACATGCATGAAGTTTGTCATGGTGATTGTAAGATTTGATAGTAATGGGAAAAGCACATATCTTTAAAAACCGGCCTATTTGAATAACTGTGCGGGGCATCTCTTTGCTGCATACGCTTTAAACAGCAAATCGTAGAGTTGCTTATATCCGAGCTAGCTGTGACCGAAGATTAAATCATACAATAAGTCCGATGAAAAATGTGCAAATTTTTATTTAGAACTTATCCCTTAATCAACACAAGGGCAATCACAACATAGAGGGAGATAGCTATCTGGCTCTGTGATTGGTTGACAACGACAAGCAAAAAAACAAGGTGAATGATCTATCATATTTTAGCATGAGGCGTAGGCGGGTTGTGGTCGGACCTTTAAATTGTATCACATGGTCCATCATCTCTATATCAATAACCAGTCAGTCAAAGTTGCCTGTGAGATGTAATTTGGGCTAAAATACAGTTTCAGAAACCAGCCTTTCAGACAGTTTGTTTTAATTTTGACTTAAGCCTGTGCACCCTGCTCCTAGCCAGCAGAAAGATCCTCTCAAATTTAATGAATATAAGGTATATCAGATAAACCTATCCAGCCAGACAACCATTGCAATGCTCAATCATTCTGTCCAGGTCATCGTGGTGGCTCATATGGTGCGCGTCGGTCGCTGCCGAAAATTGAAAAATGTCTGGGGGGAGATTACGAGCTCAGATTTGGGGCCAAGAATTTGACAAGTCATAGTTGTGACCAATCGGAGCTTGTAATCATATTTTCCTCAACAGCAGTGGATGCTGCCAGGATGACCTTGGCACAATTATTTAGCATTGGTAGGCTGTTTGTCGATGGTAATACTGGTCAGTATCTGAATCTAAAATCTACCCATTAAATTGTAAATCAAAGGCAACAATGATGAATGGTTGAAACAGCTGGGGCTGTCTGGGACACTAAAATATATTTTTCAGGCTTGTTGACATTTTAATGTATGTAAACTAAAATTTCTTAGCCATTCATGTTATTTTTTGCAGTCCGATGGAAAAAGTATAGATGTAGATTTTGAGCCGGAGATTAAACTCTAGGTCATATGGGCAGGCAAGACAATCACTCTCATTTAGTGTTGATTGCAGACCACAGCCATTCCTTCAAAATCAACGATTTGTTGATTCACGAGACAATACAGAATTGTCTGCTATAGTTGGCAGCCTCTTCACCCATGTTAATAAGTATTAAATGTGAACATTGTAATTTACCTTTCCTTGACACACTTGTGGCAAAGCACACCGCCGTAAGCTCGCTTGACGGTCTTCTTACGCTTGCACATGCGTGATCGCTGCATGGGTCGAGCAGGCTGGATACCTCTCAGCTTGTCCTTGCACTGTCCACATCTCGGGACCTTCTTCGGCTTCTTCAGGTACTGATAAACCAACCTGCCACCCGGAGTGCGGACGCTGTAACATAAAAACAGGCCTAAGTACGCATGACACTATACACATATATAAGCAGAAGATAGGAATAGCAAGATGCAACTGGAGAACTGAAGTTCGGACAAGTTCAGTTCAAAATTTCAATTTGAATCTTGAGGGGTTCGATTTGAGTGAATTGTAATAGACATTCTGAACAATAGAAAAAAATACTTACACTCTCCTGCGATTGCTTTTGGTGTTGTACGACAACCGTCGTCGGTACACCAAACGTTGAACCATAATTATTTAACCTAGAAATAAACAAGGATGAGCGCTTTTAGACAGGCTCAGGTTTATGCTGAACGATAAAACTATATTCAGGATGAGTAATTATGCAAAAATCAATCAATGATCCATAAAATTCAGTCCGATGATTTAAGATTAGTAAATATAAATATCTTAACGCTTTACACACCTATGGTAGGTTAACCGGAAGGAGTACTCGGCTTAGAATTCCCACAGCCTTCTTACGCCGAATGTCATTTCATCCTAGTTCCCCCAGCTGATTCAATCCCAACACGATTAGTGAAAAATGGCTACGCTGATTGAGAATTACGAGCAGCAGTATGCAGTTTTGACTGCCGATATTACTGCTAATATTGGTAAACTGTCTCCTCTTATTGGAGGTAAGAGTGAAATGTTATGCTTACATGTCTTTGCACGGAATTGTGATTGATACGAATGCTGCCCAAGGAATCAGTGTTAACATATGGCCTTCGTACTGTCACTCATTGTTTCTGACACATAATCAACACGAAATAATATTACTGTGTCTTCTTTTAGCGGAAAAGATCAGCCTCGTTTTGGATGTCGAGCGACAAGTCGAAGAAGCTAATGAACTGGTTA
Organism: Lednia tumana; assembly: GCA_003287335.1. Taxonomy (NCBI): domain Eukaryota; kingdom Metazoa; phylum Arthropoda; class Insecta; order Plecoptera; family Nemouridae; genus Lednia; species Lednia tumana. The sequence goes on from QKMV01000655.1 coordinate 8,862, forward strand.
GAACCTCCAAAAATATTTTGGTTCTATTTTTAGTGTCACCCAAGTCAATCTACAGTGTGCTACTTGTTGGATTTGCCCCGCCGAGTAGCCGCTGTGCCACAGACAAAAGAATAGGCAACTTGCTCTAAAACCTATGCATGTGCCATCTGTGCCTTAAGGAGATTGATATCATCAATGGATCTAAATTTCCGTATCTAGGTGCAAATTGCTGTGCTATAATTATTCATTTTCATAGCAAAATCACTTGAACATTTCCAGTGCTCTCATATTATATTCGGTGATAAATATCTCAAAGTGTTTGTTTTTTGTGCAAAATAGCTTGAGCAAATGGAATTGGAAGTAAGAGAAGTCGAGGCCCCTCAAAGAGCTCGTTTGAAAACACGTGTTGAAAGCTATCGAGCTGAGCTGGGTCGTTTGAGCCAAGAGTTTGTGAGGGCCAGGCATTCACAGCGGCAAGAGGGTATGAAAGAGATTTATACACCAATAATAAATCAAACTGGACAATATATGTGTAGAAGATACATGTTTACAGTGTTGCCACAGTGGTGTGTCATTGATAGTGACTATTAGCTACCTAAATAATTAATGACCTAAACAATGCGCTTGGTACTAGATATTGTTTCACCAGCTGAAGATGGCGCTCAGAATTTGTGGAGGCAATGAGATGGCTTGAAAAGGAGCTTTTCCAGCATATAAGGGGTATAGCCAAAAATGTTGTCCTATGGATAAGAACTGGCAATTGCAACAGCTGGGAACAAGTGATTTTACCACGCACTTTCTGCAAAATTTGTGGTTATCTTCTTGTGGTTGACTTACGAGCTCAGTCTATAGGGGTCTATAGGGCCAGGGAATGATTAGCTTCGTTCCTGTTTAAAATATTAATTGTATGAATTAAATTTCATACCCACTAATATGATCTGAATACCAGGTATTTAAATGAGTCCTAGTCATCTTTTAGCATTTTTAAATGTTGTCAATGTTTGTAGGGACAGGTGGTTATCAGGATGACTTATTCGGTTCTGAACTCGGCTTGAAGGAAGATCAAAAACTACGTTTGCTTGACAACTCTGAGCGGATCGAGCGAACAGGAAATCACTTGACTTCGGGATACAGAATTGTTTTGGAGACGGAACAGATTGGTACTCAGGTTTTGCAAGACTTACAATCGCAGCGAGAAACGATCCAAAATTCACGAAGTCGGGTGAGTAAATCGTCATTAATCTGATATCATTGTTGTTGGCAGTTTTGAGGAAGTAACGTGTTGAAAGTTCAGTACCCACGTTGATTTTCAAGTAAACTTCTAATAGTTCTTGTTTCTGCAGTTATTGTTGAAAGGTTCAAGTTCACCAAAAAATTGAATTAAATTCTTTCAAAAGTTCACTTGAAGTATATTTCATTGGTTACTAATAGATTTGAAAAACGTCTCTTTTTGTATTACGTTCCAATCTGCGTGCAGTTTTTTCTCTGAAATTATCTAGAAGTAAACGGAATATCTTCCGCTCATGAGCTGTCACCGGCAGTGGTCCATGTCTTGTTTTCAATTTTTAAACATGTCGTGTATGCTCTCCGAGCAAACTGAGCTCTCAATAGTTGACTCGTAGAGAGTATTAACCAATTTAAAGTTAGCCCAGTACATTGCGGTCAGCGCTGCACACTTTCACGGAAAAGGGACGAAGGCACTTGTGAACATTTGAACTGAACTTTTATGAAGAGAAAGCTTCATAAATAATTTTTAACATTTAGATGTGAAAAGAGCAGCCTTCGTGAACAAAACTAAAAGAGTGTGCGTAAATTTGACAAGTCCACTGCCCGACACTGGTTATTGGATTGGATGCAAAGCACGATGTAATCTAAGTGGTTGGCTTTAATGAGTACATTTGTGTGTTCAGCTACGGGAAACAGATGCTGACCTGGGAAGGAGCTCCCGAGTCATTAGCGGAATGATCATGCGTTCAATGCAACACCGACTGATTTTGTTTGGCGTGGCGATTGTTTTCGTTATTTGCATCACCGCCGGTATTTACTTCTCCTTCACAAAAAATTCATAGACTAGCAGATTGCACTCTTCACGACTTTCGTTTTGTGATCCACCATCAGGATGGAAGGATTTCTCTTCAGCTATTACTGGGACTGTTAGGTGTGTAAAAAGTAATAGAGGTAACTTCTTCGTAATAACACCTGCACAGAAAAGTTTATACAAATTTTACAATGGTTTCTATTATACTTTGCTGCCATTGAAAGATAACTTATCAAATAACATACTTACCTCTTATCTGTGCAATAAGTTTTTGAAACTTGTAACATTCTTCTTGGGATTATATTATTATATGGTAATATTATGTTGTTGAATTATAATTTGTTTTCTAAAAGTATTGTGAAAACTGTACAAGATCTTACAGTCACAAATTTAAAGGATAGGTATTGTGAAAACATTTTATGAAAACTTGATCTCAACATAATTTCTGTAAATGGCATCAAACATGCCATTAACAATTTATTTAATACTGAAGTTGTAAATATTGTAATTTATATGTTAAGTTTTAAGACTCCGACCAGAGTTCAAATATTTATTTGGGAGCCAACTCCTATTTCCAATTTTATTTAGTCGAAATTTGGGCTTGAACCTAAATTGCATGCAAGTAGCTTCAAAGAAAATCAATTCCAAACGTCAATAAAGAAACATTTCTTCTGTTGTAACAAGACAATATCGTGGACTTTATTGCAATAATCCGGAACCCTTACCAGTTACTACACGGTATTTATAGAAAGTTTTGTTTGAATAAATTATATACATGTGAGATCTACAGAAGTTACCTTTTAATTTTGCAAGTAGTACCTATAGATGTAAAGTTTTTTTAATTGACCCAAACAATTAACATATGAGACTAGCATTAGATTCAAAATAAACCACCGACGCCCGCACTTGTCATCGATGAACAACACGCAAGACAATCGACTCCCAAATGCAGCACCTTGCTCACAAGCTTTTTCCCTGGCAATGGATTCCCAAGCCCACCTGTCACCAACCAGCCTTCAAAGCACAAAGATGGAAAGTCCCTAGAACAACCACGCAATCCCCCTATTTCCTAATCCCACCTACATAAACTACCTTCCAAGGCAAGATATATTTGTAATTATTACGTTTGCTTGGAATAATATTGGGGTGAGCTTGTTAAACTTTTTGAATATGTAAGCCGTTTCTTTCAGCCAGCTTCTTCCGTCTACCAGAAGAAGCCCTAATGAGATGAGATATGTTAACGAGTAGCACTGAAGTGAATTGTCTTCGATGACAATCAGTGGCAATCGCATACCTTCTCAGTTTCCCACAGCATAAATAAGTAATGAATAATTAGTAACATAACAAAATAAGTTAAATATTAGGTACTTGGGTGTCTAGTGAGAGCACTCGGCTGAAAACTTCAAACGTTAACAAATAGCCGAGTCGTTGAATCGGTGGCCAAGGCTACTCTGTTTACAGCTTGTTACAGACAAATTCAAATAGGTAGGTACACTCCCTAAATAGGTATTCCGAATCCAGCCGCAAACCATTTTAATAAATTGATTTGATACCCTTCAACTCAATAAATAAACAACATATTCTTCAGGAATGTTCAAAAGACTTATTAACATCTTTCACTAAGACAATGGTTCGGACTAGATTCAATTATTTTTCTATAGTCAAAATAATTGCATAGCAATTCCGACTAAAAGTGATGAATAAAATTGAATATCCATTTTAGTTTAGCTTTTTAATAATAACAGTGTTGGGAGAAAATTCAATGTTATCCCTAGAAATTGGCTTTAAACAAATTACAAGAGAAAACTAGGGCAATCGTTCTAAACTTTAACATTCTATCCTATAACAAGTTGTAACGAACGCAGAACGGGCAATCGGCATAATACACTAGACAATAATAATAATAATAATAACACGTGATTTCAAACTACTGCAATACGGGAAACTTTCAATTCGATAGAAAACTTGCAGTGATAATTAAAAAAATTACCCTACGTAATAAAAGTCTACGACGAGTTGTTATTTTCTGCCGCGGCGGGGCGATCTTCGAGTGATTGAAGGTGAAATGATTTTAAGTGCAAATCTATTACGTCTTGGTAGCAGTAAGAGCTTCACAACTGCTGTTCCTTCACATGTAGGTAGTAGCATCACCAGTCCCAACCTCATAGGCCCAATGTCAGCCTCAATTTGTTCTATTACCTAGGATTGCAGCCTCACTATTCAGTTTGCACAGTCTAATTAGATTTTTATTAGTACCTAAATTCTCCTCAATTTCTCCATTGAAGGCATCTCAATTATCCACTATACAGTCGTTTAATTGTATCCCTATCTATTCGTGATAGCTCGCCACGCTCCCAGGCAAAAACAATTCTTCGTAACAGCCTTCATGGCTTCTTCCTTGTCGAGTTTTACGTGAGCTTCGCGTACATGTCTTCAATCTGTGGCTTGAAGTACATTTTCAGTTGTGGCCGTTTGCTTTTCATCGTCGGCGTGAGGAGACCGTTCTGCACCGAGAACGGGTCCGGGTGCAGGTAGATGTCTTTCACCTGCAAAGATTGACAATCATTAGCCGTCATCAATTTGGAAATACACAGGGCTTCTCAGTCCTCATTTAGCTTTGCATACTTTTGCGGGTACAATATAAATTTGAGTAGAGTTGGGTTAAAGCTATAATAGTCACTGTAAAGGGAAACTTTAATTCTTAGGACTGTTCCTGGGAGTAAATTGATACTCCTGTTCTCGTATGTGAATTTAAACTGAATTATCCATTTTCCATGCAAAACAGCTGTGCAATTGACAATTTACACGCTTTTTTTTATGATTTGTTTGGGCATCGGCTGTCGCATTGGTGGTTTCGTTTAAGCATGTATTCGTTTTAGTAAGGGTTTATTGGATTGGTGCCTTAAATTCTAACGTTCCTGCCGCAACAGTGAGTGCGTGGTAGTTCGTACCTGTTCGAAGGACTTGAGGCCCCCGTCCTTTCCCCAGGCGACCATGTCGTCGTAGATAAGCTGCTTAACCTCGGGATGAGCGCAGAGCACCGAGAGCGTGCCGGCGATCTTGTTCTCAGACGCCCAGCACTTGATGACGTCCACGTCGGGCACCACCACAGCCACGATGCAAGACTGAAATCCAACGCCGCGCTCATACATCGCCTTCCGCTCTCACACAACTTTCTAGGCCCACATTTTGAACAATCTAACCTAACTGAAAATTTCATCTTTACGGTTCCGATATCTATTTGGTATATTTTTACTGATCAAGTTGTGGCTGTGGTGAATGAGAGTCTGTTTCACTCTCAGGTTACAGGTTCGATCCTAGTGACAAACTTACTTAGTTGCGTGATTTTCCTTGCAATTAGGGTTGCCTTATTTAATAAAAAACAGGAAAAATTATTAGGGAGAGGGAGGAAATCTGGCCGTCATTTTTCACTGATATGAAACCGAAAATTATTTGAAGCAAATGTTCGGAAAGAATTTGGACTTGCCACTTCTCATTATAAAAACCGTAAAACAAACACTTAAAACCAGAAATTGGCCTAAATCCGGCAGAGTAATCCCCAAGAGTTGCCCGAAGTCGCTTTTGAAAAATATGCAGAAGTGTACGAAAGTCTTAACGTTATGGTTTCGGTTTTGGCCCTACCACACCGTTCCATCACCAAGCCATTTTGCAGAAGACAGTAAACGGCTTGTTAACGAAGGAGTCCCCTCGGCCATTCCAGGCTTACACGTTGGATAGTAGCACTATCAGCAGCAAGGCCGCTTCCTTGCCAGAAGTTTTGACTTTCCCACCTCTCGGGGAAAGCTGTGAAGCAGCCGAGAGCCGAGGAGGGCATCTGGACTCCCCCCCCCTAAGAAAAGTTATTTTCACTCACCTTCAGAGACTCTCCGCACACGTAAACTTGCTGTACGTATTGACTTCGTATGTAGTTGTTTTCAATCTTTTCAGGAACTATGTATTCGCCTTGTGACAATTTGAAGATGTGCTTCTTGCGGTCGATAATCTTTAGGGTGCCGTTCTGGAAAGAAAAATACAAAACAGCGTTAGATGGTGAACCAAAAGGGTCCCTGCCACAACAGACAGAGGTCAAGCCGATAAACTCTACACCGACGGCTGACTTTTCTATCAAATTAAGATATCTGGCATCTGCCGTCAAGTTTCTAATTGCCCTTTCAATTTTAAAAACATTTTATAGCTCTCAAAATTGTTATTGTTAATTTCACTATCTTGAGAAATTACAATACCTAGGTACTCGTTTTTGTAAAAATGTCCGTGTAATTTAAGTAGGTAGAGGGCCGTAGGCACAAAATCAACCGTATAAATTTTGATGAAATGGAATATGCAAACAAATTAGAATTAAAATACAATCAACATAAATGCATTATCCATAAATACCACTCATTGTCATGAACTGGCAGTAGCACTGTTCTCCTTCAAAAAATAGCGTATTGTTGCCCGTGAAATAAGTAACACTAACAAAACAATCTAACCCCTTGCTCCATCATCTTACCGGCAGCCACATGCCGACGTCGCCTGTGTGGTGCCATCCGTCGGCGTCTATCGTCTCGTTGGTCTTGTCGTCCTCCTTGTAGTATCCGAGGAAGACGTTGGTTCCCATGACGCACACCTCTCCCTGACCTTTGTCGGCGTAGTACTCCATTTCGGGCACGTCCACTAGCTTGACGCAGCAGCACGAGACGGGAGGGCCCACGTGTTCGGGCACGTGGTCTCCCTGCACCGTCAGCGTCACCGGCGCACAGCATTCGGTCTGCCCATAACCCTCCACAACCTGCAACACACACATGCCACGTGCTAGACGAAAACCAAATATCTCTCCGTGAAATCATGGTAGAAGGGCCGCTATTACAATCTCGAAACTACTTCTGAACATAGTTACCCTCCAAACAAGTTACAACCATGGTGACCACCAACCATATGCTTCTGTTTCCTAGTTGTTTCGAACATAACTTTGTTGTGGCCTTTAGTGGCATGGATTATACCGCACGGTTTGGCATGTTGGATACACACATGTTGGATAGGTGATAATTCATACCAAGGTCCATTTCTGTTCGGGAGAGGCTGCGAGGGTTTGAAGCTAGTGCACCAGCTTCACTCCCTTTGCCATCAATCTCTCGACGGCACGGATTAGTGGACGAATCCTGCTGTTCGAGTTGTATCGTCTCTCCCGAACAGAAATGGATCAATTGGTATGAATGGTCGCCCATTCAACCTTTGGTCCATCACAATGTTGCTTAACTTTGGTGATCTCACAAGAACCGGCGTATCAAACATCCCACACCGTTCGGGCTGAACCCCCTTACCAGCTCCCTTTCCCATTGACTGACGCCTCCTGTCTCCTGTCTGAAGATGCGATTTACCCCTAAAGAAGTGAGCAGCATAGTTTGCAAAAAGTTTGGGAAAGTTAAAGTGGATTTCTTGGCATTCATAGCCAATTTGTAGAATGTTTTTTTTAAATACATGTGGGGTCTTCGCGCAATGCAAATAATACAAAAATCCTGCCCCAGCCCCATTGTAGTTTCTGGTCTTTTATTACAACTACAAAAAAGCAGCTTAATTGGGTATTCTAAGTTGATCATTCTCATTTTGCAATATATTATGAAGCTTCAGTCTGCAGAGGATTCACAGTTTCAAGGAGTGATGTGACGAAGGAAATGGTGACTTACGAGACAACCGAGAGAGCATCGAATGAAAGTCAGGACGTTTCCGGCCAGAGGAGCAGAGCCGACAACCATCAGGCGAAGACGACCACCCATGCTGTCTTGCATTTTCCGGAACACCAGCTTGTCCCAGAAGCTGTTGTTGCGAATGATTCCGCTGTTGGCAAGAGAGTATAGGCGTTAGAGACGTTATCTTTAGCCGTTTAGCCGTTTGCCATTGGGATGTCGAATTCACAGCTCTTTTGTTATAAATAGCGACGAGATCTTTTACTTTGACGCTAAAATGTACCCAAAATGTAAACGTGGCGAGCTGTAAAGCTTTCACGCATAAACTTTGCCACTCTCTCCCTTTGAAGTCCGCCACCGTTAGGCCAAAGATGTTGTGAAAACCAAATACTATACTATAATAAGCAAAGATTGTACTATTCCTATAACCAAAGAGCAAACAACGTGACAGCCAAAGCAGGCAGAGAGCAATATGGCCGCCGCGAAAACGGCTGCTAGATGCCAAAACTGACAGCAGACCATATACAGTGAAACTTGTGTCGTGTAAATGGTCGCAAAAGAATGTGTGGACGTCTTGGCAAACGTATTGCACTAGCTGTCGATCTCTTTTGTTTACCGTTTGATTTCGCCCTCCTTGGCGCTCATGGCCATGTTGAACAGCATCCTCTTGATGAATGAGCCGTGGAGTTCTGCGAGCACCTTGTCGTAGATGCGGTTGAGCAGTCGAGGGACGGCGGGCATCACGGTGGGTCTGAGCGCCTTCATGTCTTCTGCCAGACGAGGGATGCTTCCCGAGAAGAAACCCACGCAGCCACCGGCCAGGTACATGCCGTTCTGCCGAGAACGGGGGAACAGTCGGTCAGCGGTCAGCAAGGGCCAAGTCAGACGCGGGTATTGGCAGGCGTGTGGGAAAGATATGACGTGAGGACTGGAGGCGTTTTCCAACTCTTCATTTTAATTAGAATGGGACTGGGGATCTAGTTGAGGGTTATTACAAAATCTTGGCGATCTGGGAGCTGCAAGACGTGTTATGAGGGAGGAGGCCAATTTTGTAATTTAAGATTGTTGGTACTGTTATCATGATATATTAAGTATCTACTATTATAGTATAATATGATTTGACGAAGCCTGAATTAATCTACTGGAAAAAAAATAGATGTATTTATTCAGATCTATGAAATTGAATCAGCGTGCAAAGATAGAAGAGTGTGCCCGACGAGCCGCGTATTTTTATTATGTTTTTATTACTTGATCTCTTGCCCTTGTTGGTACTTGGTACTACCTCCCAGGCCGAATTGTACACTTGGGTTTATGGGATTTGGAATATATATGAACCCAATTGTACAATTATATATATATATGTATACAATTTATTCATCAAATTTATTTATAAACTAAAATACGACCTCTTCATAAACGCGTGCGATCGTGTTTAATAGTCGAATGACCTGTGAAAGATGACTGCGCCATCGCCGTCAAAACGTCGGACTCCAGTTTGTGCTAGGCCCTTTTTAGGGCCAGCAACTGTTTCAAGAGAGAGCGTCACCGTCAATATCAACAACATCAACATCGCCTCTCCATAGACCATGTGGTCTATGGCCTCTCAAAGCATCAGAAGTTCCATATTAATATCACTTCAAAAATGCCTGTCTGCTCGAGGAATCGAACCCCGGACCTCCGAATTTCATGTTGCTCTACCATCGTTGCATTTTTGAAGTGTTATTCATATTGTTCACGTTAAAAGAGTGGTGGAACTGTCTTTAAATTTCCAATTCTTGTCATCTCGACGTATCCCACGTGTTTGGGAGTTAGTCGAGTTCGTTAGATTGTGATGGCAGCATAGCATCACTTGTTCCCGTGCGATCTTTGAAATGTATCAAAACCTCATGGCTTAATTCTCCTTGTGAGATCAACGACTCGGAAAGAAAAATTCACTCCAGAAATGTCATAACCTGTTTTATATTACCGGTCATGACAACCGGAGGTTTGGGGTTCGATTCCACGAGACGACATGTATTTTCGAAGTGACTTTAACATTCTTCAAATTAACACTAGCCGTGTAACTGGCTATTTGTAATTCTTGTGATATTAATCTTCTTCACGTTAAACTAGCCGTGTAATTGCTTAAGTTTGTAACCCTTGTCAGTCGAATGTCCTCGTTATTGGATAGATGTCGCCCCCACGGCGATGGTATGTGGGGGCGGGGGACGGGGGGGGGGGCCGTTTCACTCACCTCGCAGCAGCGTTCGAGCATGTGCGCCAGCGGCAGGTAGGACATCATGGTGTCTGTCTTGGCGGGCCGGTGGTCGCCCAGCTGGAGCATCACCGAGCACACGCCGGCCACCACGTTCTCGTGGCTCAGCATCACGCCCTTGGGGTTGCCCGTCGTGCCTGACGTGTAGCAGATCGTGCACAGGTCGGTCAGCTTCGGAGGCTGCCAACGAACACAAAACACGTGGTTCGTCACACATTTTGTCCCGCTTTAAGGGATGAATCGGGGTGTCATTGGGGTCAGTTTTTGTGACAGCTAATACACTCCGTTCGGGGTTGAGAGTGTAGCGGCAAATCTGCTGATCCAATGAGGTATCCCGTGAGCTTTTTTAATAGGCTGTCAATAACTAGAGGGTATGTGGTGTGACGAGCACATTTACCGCCGCCCTCTTGACGCCGAACGTAGTTTAGGTATTTTCAGCGAACATTTGGTAAAGCTAGCGCGGTCTCGGAGGCTGCCAACAGAGTATAGTTGTTTTTTGAGATATTTTATGCACTTCGAGATAGAATCAAAGTGTAATTGGGGGAGTGTTTTGAAAGCTTGGTCGTTTCACCGAGCATTTGGCACAGGTCGCTCAGTTTCAAAGGCTGCCAACGGAGCAGGCGTTTTTTGAGATATTTTCTGCATTTGGGGATAGAATCCGAGCACAATACCCGAGTGGCTAACGCGTCTGCCTCGCATTCGGCAGACGCGTCGTGGTTTTCTCCCACAACCATTCTACTTCTAGGCAAATGCTGTGTTCGTTCCTCCATCGAAAGGGCACGGCCGTCTCTTTACCGTTTTCATTCCCAGCCGCTCCCCACAAGGGTTGGGAGCTTGTTGTGGTATTCCCGAAAACAAACAAAGATCGGAATAGAATCGGGTAATAGTTGGGAGAGTGTTTTGACAGCTAGGTGGTTTCAGCGAGCACTTGGCATCAGTTTCGTAGGCTGCGAATGGACCAGGGTGTTTTTAGACATTTTGTGCTTTAGTCAGTTTCGGAGACGAGCGTCGAATGAGCTATGGCGTCGTAGCAACAGTTTTACACAATTTGTATGGCCGAGATCGACAACGTAACTGTCTAATAAATTGGGCGTTCCTAGTTTCGATGCAATGTAGGAGATGCGATATCCTTCCTGTGACTTTCCGTGATTTGCCTGAACATTATATTATGCCATGTTCTGGGATGACCATTGAACACAGGCACAGCAGTCGTCTCATCAATTGTATCATTCAACATCATAAAATCTACCGAAACTGGCACCACTTCTATCTGGAATGTCGACTGGGAATGTTTCCATTCAACCCGACAGTTTACAGAAGTTTGAACGTAGCTTACCACTTCTTTATTATCCTTGATGGCTCCCAGTTTCTCCACATCATCGAATCGTATGATTTCGACTCCACGGTTCTTAGCTCGTTGATTGGTGGCGGGTCTCGTCTCTTTGATTGCAATTAACTTTTTCAGGCATTTGGGCGCTTTGTCTAGGAGCAGGTTGCACTTGGTGTCATCGTCGACGATCACGATGCTTATATTCGCTGGAAGAAGAAAGCAGACGATAGGGTTCACGTTCAGAAAACGTGCAACTGTTTTTTGAACGACTTAAGCCCCTTTTAAGAATATTTTTATATA
>QKMV01000656.1:0-17065 GCA_003287335.1 Lednia tumana
TAGCGAAACGTTGGCAGTTTAGTGTCAGTTAAGTTTTCAGCAGTTTAACCCAGTTATTAACAGTTTTTTTTTAAAAAGAAATAATGTTATTTTACAAGCAATTTTTCAGTGTTAAGCACTCATTTTCATGTCGCACCCATGCTTTGTGTGTCTCTTTCGCGACTGAACATTTTCGAAGTCTCGTTGTTACTGGCCTGCCCTGACTGACTCGATTCTCTTGCGTTGTCTGTCCTCATCTAGACGTCGAGAAGGAACGTTCCGCGCTGGAAAACGTGCCGCCCAACATGTACGAGAGCGTGTGCGGAGTGCCGGACCTGAGCGACTTCCTCGGCACCTACCACTCTCTCACGTCGACCGCCGGCGACAAGGGGGGCGCGCACCCCCCCAACGCCAACGGCGCCGCGTCGACGCCCGGCGGCAACGCCGCGACGCCGCACCACAGCTATCTGCAGGATGGTGAGTTCACAAAGCCGTGCAGCCCCGACCTGTACCCATCGGCAGGGCATCGGAGTTAGGGCGAAGATCTCGTACAAGTTTTAAGGATATTTAATGTTTAATCCTTATCTCGGAAAATGATTAGTTTCGCCAAGAACTTGTTACGCTTTTTCATTGTTTGGTATACTTCAGGTTGTTCAGGAAAGATCACATTTGTCGTAAAATGTTAGGTTTTTTTACTATTAGTTTACAATTCAGGTAGGGCTTGGGTATTACGCAAATTCAGGTTTCAGGTTTTAGGGTTAGAAGTTCAGATTCAGGATTCCGTATAGCTGCCCATTTCCATTAGCTGACACGAGCTAAGGGGCGTGGAGAAAACCGTGAAACGAAGGACCGGAAATAGACTAAACAGATAGTTTCAACTAATTTCCACGTCCGACATTTGTTTTTTTACTTACCCGATGACTAGTCTGTGGTACAGTAATTAGATAAACATTACAGATCCAATCATGTCTGCACATGCGCCGGTGTTTTTGATGGCAGACAAATTTTTAGTTTCAAGTTTTGCTATCTCGCAGATTTCGAACACAAAAGATTCAGGTTATGGTGCAACAGATTCTATATCCCGTGATGAGGGGCACTGTGGATCTTAATTATTTATCATTCTTGCGTGGTAGGTATCCACTTAATTCAGCGTGAGATTTCTTTCGATTATAATATTGTGTGTGCAAACTCCATGAAACCTTTCCGTCCGAGGATGACTTGTTGTTGGTAAACCAAAATGCTCGTCTCTGCGTTGTTATGCGTTTGCGTTGTACCGTGGTTTTACAATAAACCTGATGCAGAGATTAGCATCGATGAGCATGCTAGAGTTGCGAGATGAGCAATTATCGTGCACCTTCGCTTTACGCTTCAAGTTCCGAAAGCAAGACTCGTTACAACTTGCATTACATCAGATTCAAGAAGAAGGGAAATTATTTGAAGATGGGCGCTCTGATTAATCCAACATACCCATATAGCATGTACTGATCATTGATATGCCTACGCCTTTTTCGCAATACTCCGCAAAAGTCGGCACGGTTTTCTTGATACCGCACGGGAGTCACGTGATCGCGGTTTCGATGCCAAGTTTCGACATGTGGCGAGAATTTGTCATATTTTTCATTATTACCATAATATGAGTGTGCGCGACGTATGGTTACTATCTTCGTAGACCTGAGCGGACACACTTTCAATTTCTGCTAAACCGAACCGTTTCCGTTTCCAGCCATTGACAGCATTTCGTTGCAATTTCCTTCAGGAATTATTAGTACAGTCGATTGAATATTTCCCTTCTCGATCTTTGAAACCTTCATGATGTCCATGGCGGGTGGCTAAATGAGTCAAATAAACGCCAGGGGGGGGGGATCGTGTAATATATAGTTTAAATAGTAAAAAATAAAAATATTCGTGTAAAATAGTTTACGGGAATTCTCGTTCGCGTTTGATTCAACAAGGGTAACGAGAATCTGTCGAGACTTACCCTGCACCCACTTGCTTTAATTCGTTTTTATGAGGAAATAATTAGCTATCGAGTGGAATATCCCATCGCGTAGTTCCCTCCATTGGCAGTGTAGCACATGGAGTCTTCGAACAGTAACTTGAGGCGAAGTATTTCCCGAACTTCTTCCAAGACACCCAAAAATGTATGTTATGTTATGATGTGCTGTGCAGTAGACATGTGTTATTGCGCCACGTTACTTTAATTACGGCAATTGCGGGGCTCGTTACTGGCCTATATTTTATTCTTGGGCAAGACGGCATTAGCCAAGTAGTGCATGCTGCTGCGGCACACCATGTGCGTGCCGGTCACTCTTGAGGGCGCCCCAAAGACGGAAGCTTATGGGCATAAGCAACGCGCGCCGATGATTAAAACAGTGAAAGCACAACAATAATATCTATCGTAATAATAGCTGGTGGAAAAGAATGATGCTTTTCAGCACGAGCTAGTCAGTTGAAGATTCACCGATGTCTTGAATGGCACTGATTGCAGTCGAAGTCGTCGACAGTCTGCGGTGGGAAGGCGAGTGAACGAGTTGTCCGCGTTAAGTTCAGTGTTTTGTTTGACAGTTTGCAGTATTCTTGGAATTATCACGTGTTGTTTTAGTGGGGAAGTTACTGCACTCGCTTCAATCATGATGATATGGAAAGGTATGGATTTCTTCAACGCTTTTAACTTGTAACTTAAGTCCGGTGGTCGCACGGAGCGTAGTGAATTTTGAACTCGGGGTCGGTTTTACCAACAGATAGTTATAGATGAGCTAAGCTAACTAATGTTAGCTCCACATACGTATAGCATACCTACAAACTAATTTTGCTACAACCTGTCCATATTTCACTAAATGCACGCATAATATTTCATAGGTTATGTAAGATCACTCTGACGTCTGTGTTTTACATATGCCTTCATCGATATCGGATTAAAATAGTGATACGTAATTTGCGCCAACCAGTTGAAGGTAATTAGAGTTCGTATTTGCTTATGGCTCGAGAGTCGAGTCAATATATCTGCCATATACCAATGTCAGTTGCAAGCTTATCTGCACTTCATATACAAGAACAAGGATTCAAATGCAAGCTCGAGTATACATGTGCTCTATCAAATACACTCGATATACCTACGCGAACGTAACGGTACCTATCAACTCACCGAATCAAACTAAATCAATTGATTGTTGTGCTAAAGCAGGCCAGATCTCGCGATGATAGCAATTGCTGGATGGGAGAAATCTTGCTAGTTTTGCAGCATGACTGGAGATGATATCTTGATATCAGCAAGCAATAATTGTGCTCTTGTATGGCCGAGTAATACGTGTTATTAGCTTCTCGGCTCTGGCTGGTATGAGACTTCCGTCTTGGGGAATCACTCCTGAGGGCCAACAACTCTATGAGCAGCATTGGAGTTAACGATTAATGCAGACCAGGCCGATCGTTTAGGACGAGACTAAATTGAATCGCTTGTTGTTATTATCCATTTTATAATCAATCGAACTCTCGTGTAATTGCGATTCAAGGTTTTTATCGATGTTTTGGAATTGCCGAAAAGCGAGTCAAAATTAATTACATATATATATGCGTCCAACGCTAATAATATGCTCATAATTTGATTTTTTTAACCAATAGTGATATCGGCCGAGATGTAATCAAAATGATTTCAATCTCTTACCGCGGTCTACTTCGTGTAGCGCGTATTCTCCCATTTTTTCCTATACTTTTCCTTTCGAACGCTTATAATTAAATAAGCATTTGCCTAATGAGGCATTGTGGCCGATGATTATCGCCGAGAATGCAGCCAGGAGTCGATGCGTTGCGTTGCATGTTGCACTTGCAGCGCGAGACGATACACTCTTATCTCGACGACAACGCACTGGCCTCACTCATGCAATTCGCAACTGGCGATGCATAATTAATAATGCTAATTCACTAGTAATAGCCGCGCGGTATTAAGTACGTGTTTTTACAACTTCGGCTATATAGCAAACGATTTCCATAATAATCGGTCATTGCATCTCCTATGGCCGTGCCCGAAACAAAGAGAATACACATAACGGTGGCATAGCATGTATAATTGATGGGTCAAATTGCTTTGTGTTGTTTCAATCACGAGAGGTCAAATTATAGTTTTACATTTTGATCAATCGCAATTTTAAAACTGTTTTTCTAACTATTACACTCCAAGCGTCGCTCTCTCGTGGAAATTAGTACGGACGAATCGATACTAGACTAAGAGTAATTTCGTGGGTTGTTAATGGGTGTTAGCTGCATACAGCTATCCGAATCAATCAGATTATCCGTCCGAGCGAGCTAGCGCTAGCCATGCAGCTATTTAAAGTACCGACTGCATGGCATGGTACGTCTCCCAATAATAATAATCCCCATGGGTGTGCAATTGTTACACGCTTTCTAATTGAGCCCATTGCAGCGTCCGTTTTGATTGGCCAGCGTTGGGCAACCGCCTTCCATTCAGGTGAAAGATAATTTCGGTGATTCGGACTTGTTCAGAAATCAGAAAACAAACATGTAAATGTTGTGTGCCGTGCGATGTACGAAGCATGCTCGCCTGCGCATGCAAGTCGAATCGTTTCCGGGCTCGTACAAGAAGGTGCTTTGGGCTCCGGGGTTCGGTGGTTTTGTTTCCAAAACACTACAGATCGCCGTTTATGTGCATAGAGAACGAGCTTTGTCGAAATCGTTGGAAAACAACGCATAACTTACAAAAACCTTGCCGAGAAAGATACTTCTGTGCACTCAGTTTTCTAACATCCTGTTAAAAATGTATTAATTGACCATTAAAAATGACTACCTATCGGATCTAGCTGTGCATGGTGGTAATGACTACACTATTATACGGCTCCGCCGTAGCGCTATCTATAGTCACGTTGTTGGGTGAGCGTATTGCTTCGTAGACTCGAAAATTGAATTCAAGAAAAATGTATCCTGACGTAAGTGCAAGTTATCTGTATGGACTAAGAATGTGATCTCAATTCTGAATCATGGGCATTTAAAATCGAGCCCTGATTAATAATCGCTTCGTTCGCGGGCCGCAGTGGTATAAATAGTTACTCAATCGTTGAAATCGCCAATCGCCTTGCCGCAATGCGGGCGAATGTGTTGATACCAAATGTCCATGAGCACAAGAAGCCGGTGGTCAGAGCTAGCGATAGACTCCCGCGAGCGGGGTGCGTTGCGTTATCAACTGTTTCCCATGTCCTGTGTTGTTCTGATAACCGCACGCGATATCTCGGCCAGCCTATGACTGGAGCTGACCAATTAGCGGCGTCATATCACACAAGATGGCGGCCACCGCGATAGCTGCTTATCGCGTCGATAGCCAACCGCGTTAATTAATTCACTGCATCGTACGTCTTTCGTCACCGCCGCCGCGATGATGATTAACACTCGACCGACGACGTAGATCTCGACTTTTTTGACACTTGTTTTTATAAACGTGGCGTGTTTATATTGGCTAGTTTTCTCGAGGATCACTGCCGTCTAGATAAATGCAGACATTCCGCCATCTTGTTGGCCAATCTGTTCTCAAATTTATGAATTACGACGCAAGATGTCGATACAAAATTGTCATCTGATAATTCTCTTCATAATTAGGCCCAATTAACTGAACAAGAACTTTATAAGTTATGGTTTAGGAACCGTGTTTGACAGCTTTACCACCAAGATGGCGACCTATTATCTAGGCGGCAGCGGTCCTCGTGCAAACTCCTATCTCTAACACTTTTCAGCCACATCTGGGTAAAGTGTGTGAAAAAACAATCTCACCTTTCCATGCGATCCGCGTCGAAGGTTTAAGGTTTGGCCGCCTCTTTTCGTCTTTGATGGTTTTGCCGTCTCTTTCGTCTTCGGAGGACGACATAAATGTTTGTAGTTTTAGCTCGAACGCTTGGCTCCAGACGGCTGGGTACAAACTCGGCACCTCGGAGGCGTGCTGGCGCAAAGCAGAGTCGATGGAAAAGGCAACGCGTTGAGGCCTGTGTTTTGTACACCCCGTTAGGACGGCTTGCGCGGAATGGGGATTGAGATGCACGAGTGGAAACGTAAAGTTATAGCAAACAGCTTGTGCTCCGGGAAGCCGCCGATTCGGTCACCTTCCGTGCCAGTGAGACGAGACGAGACGAGACGAGCTGAAACGAGATGAAATTGGTTGTTGCTTATCAATTAGTGATTTTCGCGGACGTTATCATTTCGATTCTAGACGCGAGTCAATTTATATGTCGGATCGATTTCGTCGGAAAGCGTGTGTGCCGAGCACGAGCGATGTATGGTTACGTCAAAAATCTTGCGAATCTCTGTCAGAAAAATTGACTATAGACACGTTCGGACATTTAATTATCAAGTATGCAGTGAAATTTCACAAAATTTCAACTCTCTCGCGTTACAAATTCTTCGTCAGTGTTTAGTATTTTCGCACCCGCGGCTAAAGACGTTTCGCATCCAAAATCGGAACGATTTCTTCCAATGCCATTTTTTGAAAACGAAAACAAAATCTCATCTCGTAACATCTCAATTCAACAGCACCGAAAGTTACAGAAACGGAGGTCGAGGATAAACGAGCGCGTTGCGATCATTCGAATTCGAGCACTCCCCCCATTTCTCTGTTACATAAAATACTACGCCACTTTTTCGTGGACTCCGTTGACAATCGTGTCAACAACACACATGGCTTCCACTCCGCGTTCGGTCGCCTATTGTCGCGCGATGCGAGCACGTTCTCAAGTACATCGCCCGGGTAGGTGGATCCGTCTCCGATGTCTTGCCGTGGGCATGCTCCTCGCCCGGGCCGGAAATGGAAGCTCATTGATTGCAAGTGGTTAGTCCCGCGGATCCTCCTCCTCCCGAGTCCCGCGTCTAGTTCGCCTGGCACAGCTGCAAGCACCCTCCGACTCCGACCGACGACTCCAGCAGCATCGCTGCTCATCTGGCCAACACGTGTTGGACGCCTTCCTCCGAGCTCGATCCACTCATTCATTCACGGCGTCCTGCTGCGTTCACCGTCTCGTGAATATACTCACGATGATTCCGTTTGCTGTTGCTATTGATGTCAATCAAAACGTTTATACGTGAGCGCGGAATGCGTTGATCTATCAAACCGCAGTTGTGTGTGTGTGTGTTGAGGTATACCGTGTGTAGTGTGCTCGAATAAATACCCTTTCGCATAACTTCAGCTCCTGTCAACATTCTTCAGTCTTGACCTAGAACAATGTTTTGTCTCGCGAGCGTTTTTTGTGTGCACTTTCGTAGCTAGATGAAAATGTGCGTTGGATTTCTTGGTCGCGTCGGAGGAATTCATTCATCGCCGGCATGAATGAGTTGTCATGGAGTTTGGCGTTGATGTGTTCCATGCGTTTGAAATCTTTCTCTTGAACGAATGAAAGGTGGATATGATGTAGTGCTCTATTCACACTTTGAAACACTGCGCGACAAACTACTGACTTTGAAAACTCTTATTTTTGCTCTACCCGACCATAAAATTTGATGCACAATTAAAATTTTTTGCTGAATTTTAGTATAGAAATCGGATAGTTTTATACTTTTATTTCCTTGTGGATCTATGCTTTCATGGTTGATACAAAGGTCGCTTAGTTACGCTCAAGAAATCATATATTGATCAAAAAAAGAGATAGCAGATCACGTTTTCCCTATTGAAGCACATTGAAACCCAGACATGTCTATCTCTCTCCAAGCGACCGATTTAAGTTTCCTTGAGTGTGCATATAGTTCTCGCAGCCCAGTACGATATAAACGCTACGCCATGAAAAAGACACGATGGAATAACATCTCATTTAGCGCGAACTCCATTGTGACCGTGATTCGGTGTTGTACCTACCCACTCGGTCTTTCGTTTCGATGACCGGAAATGCTGTTCATACGAGGGGGTGCGAGCGCGATGGGCCAGAGCAGGACAGACAAGGGTGGGTGATTGTGCATGCAAGAAGAGGACAGGCGCAGCATGCGTTCATACGACACTTCTTTGTTACGCGCTTCCGGCTGAATGGGCGAAAACCAAACCTGGGCGACCTCATCTCGCCTCATTCATGGCTGATGAGCTCACGGCAGCGAGTCTCGTTGCAATATTGTGTGTGTGTTGCTATGCTACGCGGAATTTTCCTTGGTATCGACGCTGGGCGAAGAGGGAAAACAAGGGGGATTTTCTTTCGGTATCAGGAAGCGTTGCGTTTCAATTCGCAGAATCCATCCAGGACATTATTGTTCTTGAAAGAGCCCGTGCGATGGAAGCGCGAACAACGATCTACAGTACACGTTTTAAATTTCTTTACACTCATGTCTACTACTTATTATTAGGAAATTTACTAGTGGAGTTTCGTTCAAATGCCCCATTCGGACCACAGATCTTGTAGTTCGTTAGGCCGTGACGAGAGATGTGTCGAAAACGAAACAAGTGCAGTAGAATTAAATTTCATTTTCATGGCCCTCTTAACAAATCTTCAGCTACGAGAGCAAAGGCAATCAGTACCATCAGAGGGCGATGGAAGTGGTAGGCTGATTTTAATTCTGCTGTATACTAAACGTTTCCGGAAACTCATCGAAGCTACAAAGTTTGTTGTTTTACTTTATCAAAGTCAGCCTAACCTAGGATCACTATAGCCTTTCTTGCACACACTGTAAAGTTTGCAGACTACGCACCAAAGCGACGAAGTTTTTTTTTTTTTTAGTAATTTCGTTTGCAATCAACTTTATTACGTCGGTTTTCTATCTCATTATAAATGCTTTACTCAAGTAAATATTGAAACAATCACGTTAAATGATGACTGCTGGAAAGCTAATGTGCGCTGAACGGTAATTGAGGAGCGCAAAGGTCGCTGCGCGATTAATTCGTGAGGTCTTGCAGATGCTTGTTACTCGTGGTAAACACTCGACGCGTACCTGCAACTTGAGATTAACTAATTGACCACAACTCGATCCTGCGAACGACCAGGCGTACGGACGAAGTTATATTGCTGGCAGTAGGCGGCGGGGCAAGGGGGGTGGGGGGGGCTGAAAGCGATTAGCGCGCTGTCGGCGGCCGCGGCGGGCACCGCGTGAAAAGCTCGGAAAGCGGGAGTCTCGCGGCGGCAGGGTCGGCAGTTTGCATGTGGCGTTCAGAGAGCGAGGATCGGACCGCGACGACGACGACGATGGTGTTACAAGTGCTGGATCTAGTCAACTCGGCGCACGAGGCGTTCTACGGGGACTGTCCGGAGAGTTCGTTCACGACCATCGACGACAACCTCAACACCACGCAGTTGATGCCAGGTAACGCGGTCGCCGCACGGAACGAGAGTCTGTGCACAAATTTCCGACAAACGCTTTTCGAATCTTGGCGCATTCGTCAAGGAGTCGGCGTCGTGCGCTTTTCCATTTTCACGCAGCGCTGCGTCGACGTTCAGTCGTGTTTCAGGAATTGGAAGCTCTCGGATATTTCCTCAGGACCTCCGCACGTTTCTAACAAATAATATCGTACGTGTCCTTTGTCGAGAAGTGTTTTTTTGTTCGGTTTTCGTCAAGTGTCTAATCACTCGTTTCTTCGTGAGCATGTCTGACTCGGATCACCTTTCTTTGTGATGGATCTCGCGCGAAAATGCATGCTACATTGTGGTCGCAGGTACACGGAATCTTACACGGAATTCTGTAGAGTTTTCCTTGGATTTTCTGCCGGCAATTAGTAATAACAAGTTGATTGACTTTGGACGCGAGCAACAGGCAGTGCACCGACGGACGATGCATGCAACGGGCATAACAAAGCGTCTCCCACATGCAGTAGGCATGCAATAATAGCAAACATCGAAAGAGAAATCGCTTCCATTTGTCCACATATAATATCGATAATATACCAGTACGCTATAACTTAGTTATCTACCAAACAAAGCAGCATTTTTCAAATTGTTATCCTAATTCACGATGTACGCAATTATTATACAGTCTTGCTTGGAATAAATTCTACAATCTCGGGTAATTCCTCGGCAATTTATCAATTGTTTTGTCGTTGTCCATCATCGCAATTACAGTGCAATTATGAGTCCAAGTGACCGTGTGCGTGTTCGTATACTTGAACGATCGCGTTCCTTCTCATTGTTCTCGCGAGATCAAGAAGACCATGAGAGCATCGCTCTGTGCTTGTTTTGCATGAGTCGCAATTCACTGCGCTATCAAAATCAAACGATTTTGATACATATATTTTGATTTTGTTCACATCGCCATTCTAGGCTCGAGTCCCGAGGCATTCTTGCTTAAACGTTGAAGACTACACACAAAAACGATAAGTAAATTACTGATGTTTGACTCTCGTTGATAATGCTGTAGTTGAGTGAATATCGAAACAATTAGGTTAGGACTGCTGGTAAGCTAATGTGACTTACCTGTAAGCCACGGATAAGCGTGTCCGTCTACCCCACGATTTGCGACAACAAAGCCGACCGCACGACGGGGCAAGACGCACGGGACGAAAGCCTCAAGATTAGGCCATTGATTCCGGGAATAGGTTTAGCCCGTGTTTGATCAGGTGATCTTGAAAGTCACATCTCAATCAATAGCAACACAACAGCACCCATCTTTACAGCTTGGGAGTTCAGTGATCTTCCCAATGCGACCCAATATATAAGACCACAGCTTGTCAATACAACGATTGGTAGCTTTTAACTGGGCCTTGTGAATAGGTATAAGTACATGTATACCGTTCTGTTGTCTGTGCAATCAGACCCTCGTATGCACTTCGTATGCTCTTAATTCGAACAAGCAACCTGGTAACGAACAGGGAGTGGAGTGTGATTGCCACTCTTTGTCTCAGCTAGCAGATAACCTCAATTCGATTTTACGATTTCGTGCGAAATTTGCGTCGCGAACGCCTCCACACGTGCGTTATCGTCATACGTTCCAGCCGAAACCGATCGTAAGTAAGCAAGTCTGACGACGATCTCTCGGCTTATCGGCCGATTGGGTTGGTTCACGTTGGCGCTGGCTGCACAACGGCGACGTCAACGGTGCGTCTTCGAGCCCGGCCAGCTGGCGTCACGCCTTGCGTCTGTCGGCCGATCAAACGCACGCGTGCGCTCGCAGCTGGCCGCACGCACCGCGAAACGCACGCCGAGACGTCGTGTCGTTGAAGGCTGGCCGAGATAGACACGGGATTCGATGAAGTTTTTTCTCAATGGACTTGGTCTCTCATTGACTGACAATAATTGGAAGACGTGTTGATGCCATGGACCCGAAAGACGTGACATGGCGAAGTCCGCAGGGCTTGGTTGACGTGCTCTTAAACACCAATCATGTATTAACCCGATTTCTAGGGTTGCGATTTTGAAAG
Organism: Lednia tumana; assembly: GCA_003287335.1. Classification (NCBI taxonomy): domain Eukaryota; kingdom Metazoa; phylum Arthropoda; class Insecta; order Plecoptera; family Nemouridae; genus Lednia; species Lednia tumana. The sequence goes on from QKMV01000656.1 coordinate 11,291, forward strand.
AGAATCGGCATTGGCGGTGAGATCGTTTCGTACACAAAAACGGGCTGAAGCCGAAAAACTCTTGCTTAAAACCGAAAACGAACTATCTTCTCAATGCATTTCACCTCGTTTGCATCAAGCATGAAATGTTACAGAATCGGGAGTGATTGGTAATAGTTTTGAGAAATACTTCCGAATAGATTGCTCTTCGAATTTGTAGAAGCCAAGGAAGCTATGAAACAATAGACGTGAATGCAATCAATCGTATACCTCATTATGGTTTTGTCTACGTTCATTTCAGCCCCTATGGCATTTTATGTCAATGTTGCTATAAGAAGTCTGCTCGAATCTTATCGACTCGAGACTCCCTCCGCTCACGCACGTTGCTCGAACAGGCAAATTCGGGAGGGTGGAATTCGCCTCTCCCCTCCCCCCCCCCCCCCCCCCCCCCCCCCTCGTGAATGTGACCCAGCTGCGTTTCCCTCCGTTCGGCGTTCGGAGTCTCGCTCGGGTATTCGCCGTCGGCGACATCGACACATGGACCCGACGCAGATCGCTGATCGCCCCACGTGCTGATACCTATACGACAGGAAGTACCTGTCATCGCGCGCGTGATGACCGTCTACCCCCTAGAGAACATGGGTGGGGGTGGGGTGGGGGGCGATTAAACAGCACGAGACAATTTCATCAACGCCTAGTGTTTGCTTTCCTTGCACACTCAATGGTTTCACATCTGCAGGGCGCGCTAGAAGCGAGCATATATGTTGTCACCCTGATTCGATACGTTACTAGGGCCTCATGTAGGCCACTTGTCAATCTATGGCTAGCGAATTGCCAAGTTTGTTGTTTTATTTTTGACATTCGATGTCGCAATCTCACGCTGTACAAGACAACTGCAACTGCACGTAACCGTTTCATGCTTGGCTTTGCGTACAGCAAGCCCCGGTATTTTCTCAGCTGTAATAAATTATACTTTCTCGGTTAAAACTCACTTGCCATTTTAACTTTCTTGTCCGTTATAGAATTCAAACTTCTTCGAGCAAATAATAACGCACCGCCACGGCAGCCTTGATCGTAGCAACGATCGTTTCAATTCACTGTCATTTCATAGCGCAGGTGTTTACCATTGCACCTGCCTTACTCCATCGTCGGTGGTACTTTGTATCGGTGCTCTCTCGCTCTTGCGCGATGTCGCATCTTTTAGCTCTGTCTCAGTACAATGCGTAACTCTGCAACAATCCAGTGAACACGCTGCGTGCAACTTTCCGTCATCTTGGACGCCGATATCGGACAATTTCTCCAATTACTGAATTAAATTCAAGTCAACGTCAATTATTATTCAGTGTACACATGTTAACACAAAGTTCGCTCTCGAGCACAACATTGTGGGGTTCAGAGTACATACAGGAGCGTACTATTATGAAGTGCATTGGATCGCTACTATACTAAAAACAAGCACGAACACAAACAACCCTAAAAAGCCGGTTCCTTTATGCGGGGTTTTATTTCTGGGCGTTTTTCTCCCTATCAGCTCGCGGTTTTTTCCCATCCGGACGCGAACATCCATCGGACATAGACTTGCTCGTAGCGAGCCGTTCCAAGCGTTCCGAAAGTCTCTGCCCGAACGCTATCGCGGCCTGGGGTTTGAACCGGGAGAGTTCGATGCGCGTCGACTTGTTCCCCCAATAAACCCGGGTGGGCGGCGTGCATTACGGCTTGACTCGAGTTAGCAAACATTCCCTTGCATGCTTCGTGGCGTTCCCTCGATTCCAACGATTCCAAGACAAAGAGAACGCGCCCATAACCTTACGAGCTACGTCTCTGCATAAGTGGATTATTTTCAGTAATGGCGTCCGTCGCCGCATTAAGCCAGTATAGGTAGCTTTTTCCTCGTCTACCTTGCTATTGTTTCTCTGTCTTTCTTAATGATATTATGAAGTCTAGTGCCGCCCCCGTGGGAATTGTACTCGGGTGGGGGAAGAACAATGCTTCAATAAAACACCGTGTTTTATAAGTAGCAATGAATCCGAGAAGCAGTGTGGGTGACGTCATCGAGAGACAATAAGCGAGACATTGAAAACAACTACATATTCAGTTCGTCGCAACTCGGTAAAGTGACGTGACGGTCGGCGAAGACAGTTAGATCGCGAATGTGGAATCACACATTCATTTTCCTCCCCGGGGGGCTTTATACAACAGCTTTTTCCATGGTAGAGTAATCTATTTCCATGCAAAGTAAAAAAAGTTAATAGCTAAGCCACAGAGTATGTAGGCTTTTGTTTTTCTTTCCGTCGATAGCGATACCGAAAAACGTTACTGAAAGAGGCTGCTGAAAAGCTACGAAAATTGTTTCGGCTGCTAAATAAAACCCGGCGAAAGCTCCTTGACTTTCGAAGCTCGAGGTCGAGTCACAAGAAATATCCCGTGGAGCAGGGAATTCATATCGATATCATCTACATGCTGGTTCCATTACAAGTATTCTCCAGGCGTTTAAAAAAGAAACATGTCCCCGCAACGTCAGACATGAACGAAGTTGATCATCTCGGCATGAGAAAGCACCCATTCGAAGATGGATTAGCCTTCTCCTGCAACTGCTGGACGCAACTGCTAATCCTCGTCGAGCGATTGCAAGTCGGTGTACCAGCAGTTTGGTGGTATGTCTGCTGCCTACCAGCACGCCCGGCCGGCCGACAGCCGGGTCTCCTCGAGGTCCCGATGACCGTTGACTCGACGACGTCGTCGCTGGGGCCGTGCCGTGCGCCAGGTGGAAGGCGCCCGGGAACGATCGTGCCGGCCGGCCGCCATAAAGCCTCCAACAAACGACTCCGTGGTCGCCACCTGTCCGATCGCGGCACACGCCGCCCGTTCACACCTGTATCGCAGGGGTGAACAAACACGCTGCACGTCTCGTCTTGGCAGTCCAGGGACTACGTTTTATCGGCCCCGCGGTCCCAACGTTTTTCGGTTTCGCGGGGTTCCGGCTTGGTACCCGTCCCATTTCGTGGATGCTTGGAGCACGACGCAGCTCGAAGAGCCGCCGCGATGGGCTTGGGATGATCCTGTACACGAATTAGCATGCGGGACGTCGTCAAACGAATCGCTTGGCTGATCGCGATCTATGAAACAATTCCTGCACTCCCGATGACAAAAATCTGGTACGGAGTCGTTTTAGCACTTTTGGTGGAAAGCTCTCCCGAATGTGGCCTGAAATACCTTAACTAGGTTAGCCGGGCACCACGATCGGACCTGGGACCCTCCGAATGCAAGGCAGACGCGCGAACAGCTCCGGATCAAATACCTTTTCCGTTCTTTCCTTCCTCTCTTCCTTCCTTGCGCTCTTTCTTTCCTGATAACTTCTTGAAAACAATCACGCGGTGGCTTCTGCACCGTCGTCGTTGTTGCATGGTGTTATTGTGAACTGATGGAACCCTTGGCGTAGCCTGGCGTAACATGGAGCAGTAAAAACCGAGAAGGTTTGACAGTTGACCGCGGGGCGATCGGATCGATCGACGCCGGGTGTCGAATTGGGAGGGGACAAAAGAGTGACGCTCACCGCTGCGCTTGCATTGTTGTGGTCCACTTAGCATAACGCTCCCAGCCTCCTCGAGACGCGAGTGGAAGGAGATAGACACGCTCCATTGGTGGGATCTTGGAGAAGGTGGCAAGCGATCGTAACCAATCACGCGCTCTGTTTTCTCGTGCCGGCGTTCGCCAGGCCGTGATCGTGTCACGCGGTCGACACTGACAGCGCGGATTTGAACACTAATCGCCACTTTACTATCGTTCGTTAACTTGTCTCGTCAGTCGGTAGAGCCGTAAATGGCGAAATCTTTATTTGCCATGTGTATTTTTATCTGCATGTGGTTCGAAATATTGGGATACTGAGGCCCGTTTAGGACTGGCGTTAAAGTCACTATGTAAATATTGACCCGGCGGCGTCTTTACGTGAATGGTACAAAAAATGTGTTATTTTATTTCCATTGTGGAGTGGTTTTCTTAAAACGCCTTCAAACCAATACAAGCCCTGCTGTTTAAACTAGAATAGTCCCCAATAAAACGCAGGGCCATCCGTTTCGATTCAGTATAGGTAGAGACGGTTCATATATGTTTGTGAATGTGTTTCGTCCTATAGACTGACGTCGACCTTCCTCCTACGTGACGTTTGCGTCACAGCTGAATTGGAGACTTGTAGGAAAGAGATTCCAATTCCAGCGCCCACAAACAACCCATGTGGCCGTCGATTGCTTGTATACCGAAGCTAACTCTCGCTTGTTCTTTCCTTGCAGGCGGGTACAACCACTTGAGGAGTCCAGTCTGTCAGCCAAGAAATCCGAGCGACTGCGGCAGAGACGATGTATCGCCTCCGCCGCCGCAGTCCGGCTTCATTCACCTCAGGAGTCCCCTCTACCACCTCAAAGAAGGTACGTCGAGTACATGGATGCATTAACATATATACACGCATGGCGATCGCTGCCCATTATAGCTTAGTAGCACTTGGTTGACGGCCCGGTCTGGTGCTTTTACAACACCACTCCGACATTTTCACTCGCCGAAAAAGTTCTGTCTAAACTACAAACGTTATAAGCTTGCCACACTAGGATTTTTGGTGCCAACTGAAAAAAAAAACTTGCTGGATTGGTCCAGGTATAGGTATAACATATCTGGCGGTACGCTTTATAACGATATCTCTCGTATTTTTTGTGATCAGTTTTTCCAACACTGGTAATAAACACGTTACTGGTGAGCCTGGAAACGAGAAAAGCAACGTTTTGAAGCAAAGCACGTGAAATATGTTTCTGGCTGTGCACTTTTGCATACAGCAAGATTCAAATGTGGCCGCGTTTAGGCCTTGGACGCCTTACGGTATAACAAGACTCTAAATACACAATGTCGTTGCGCCCGCTTACAGAAAGCTACAGCAGCCAGCTAGGCGAGACGATGCAACAACTGCAGGGGGGCGATCTGGCCCCCGGAGGATCGTCGGCGCCCCCGCCTGGCGACGACTCCCCCAACTACGCGCCCCAACACTCGCAACAACACCAGCAACAGCAACAGCAACAGCAGCAACAACAGCAACAGTACGATGACCAAGAGTACCACTCGCTGGACAGCAGCCACCACCAGTCGCCCTACCTCGAGAGCTCCCCGGAGTTCTACTCGGCGCCCCCGCCGTTGCACGACCCCAAGTACAACCACTACGTCAAGAACTACGCCCGGGGTGAGTGATAACCGCATGCCCCCCTAACACTAGCATGCGTCTTAGGTGTTGCTACGACATAGCCATCGGGGCTGTGGTGGAATAGTATAGTCAGTGTCAGATATGACACGGCCAAGCTTCGAGGGTGCCCTGCAATAGCCACTGTGCCAGTACACATCGCCAATGCCATTCATTCCAAACCCAGTATTGGTCATATTCACACGGGCGCGCGGGAGCTCACACTGCACCTTTATTCCTATATGGCTTCCATATTTAAACCATGTCAAAACTTACCTGAAGGCGGACGGAAATTTGTATGCAGAATATGCAGACTAAGGGCCTCGTGGGCTCGACAGCTCAAGCCAGGAGCGGTTGCAATTGTTTCTTGGGGTCGGATATTGTTTTCCAACGTTAATCGAGAAGGAATAAAAGCCAACGCCGTGAAATGTCTGTACAACAACACCCCGTTTAACGTCAGGTCTGTTTGCCAGCCCCGATCGGAACAGGAATAAAAGCCAACGCCGTGAAATGTCTGTACAACAACACCCCGTTTAACGTCAGGTCTGTTTGCCAGCCCCGATCGGAACAGGAATAAAAGC
>QKMV01000657.1:0-20426 GCA_003287335.1 Lednia tumana
GTATTTTTGAAGTGATTTTAATATTCTTAAAATTATTACTAGCCGTGTAATTGGCTTTAAAAGTTTAATCCTTGTCACATATATCCCATTCACCACTCGATGGTAGCCTGACCTGCACAGGTCCATGGTATCTTTATGAGTATAAGATCTAGTCTTGCAAAATGTGGTCGGCATATCTTACGATCCCATCAGTTTTGAAAAATTCCACATGTACGCCGATCCTCTATCTCAAGCCCTTGACACAATTTGGACATCGTGTCATCAATACTTACTTGGAAAATGGATTAAAAAATTGGGATTTGAGAAAGGGAAACTAGTGGCGCAATAAGAGAAGCAGCCGCTCCTTGACTGAAGCCAAACTGAATCTAAGATGTGGGAGTGGGCATACGCTAGCATGGCCAAGGCCAACTAGCCTTGGCCATTCATCAAACTACTATGCTTTAAAATCAAAGCGTTCTAATGAAGCTTCATAGCCCAGTGGCTTTTGCATTGGACTCGATAATCGTACGGTAGCCGTAGTAAGTGCGGTAGTCAGTTCGTACACTCGCGATTTTTTTTACTCGACTCGATTCACACAACTATTTTATTTTTGCCATTTCCATTATTGTCGTGTAAGGTGTCTCATCACCTACAATTTTTTTAAACTCATGTCACAAACTTATTTCCCCGAGCGACATTTGCCATCATTCAGTCTGCTGTCAGTCAAGGGATAGAACAAGTGCACTGCTAGTACAATTCCACGTTTAGTCCAATAAGTCAGCTGGACGTGCCAGGGAGTGATTGAACAACAAAGTGTAAAAACACAGGTGTATTTTTTCCTATTTCAATCATTGGATTGGAAGTGTTATTGATTTATCAAATTATTTTTTTCCACCAGTAACTTATGTGTAACGGACAGGTACGTTAAAGCCACGCTAAGCCGTGACTTGGCTCATACCTGGCGATCTAAGGGTGGCCGTTTCCGGGCCCGTCGCATGATGAGCTCGTCCAGCGAGTTGGCCCCAGCCTCGTCGCTCTGTTGGCTAGCCGAGTCAGTGTGCACCTCCACCGACTACGTTCACACCAAGCACCGATTAGCACCAAACCGATTCATGCTAGTTTACGAGTTACAACCCATGCCCTTTGATCGACTACAGGAAGGATGAGAAATACCAGCAGTGGGGCTTGTTAGATGAATCGACAAAGGAAGGGGGGAACAAAAAAAAGCAGGCATTCATACATAGTTTGCACTGTTTTTTTTTCATTAATTATTGCATAAACCGGGGGTTATTTGTATCCCAACGCTATTCCTATTCTTATTTTGAACATGACATGTGTTCGTTACGGTTTATTTTTCTGCCAGAACCTTTGTTCCTGTATAAAAATTTAATTTTTACCGAAAGAGCCAATTTGAGCTATTTGTCATGAACCATTGCATCACATGCATTCAATATTCTTGTAGGTACCTTAAGTGCTATTAAAACCTTGACAATTTCGACTAATAGGTACTTTCATTTTGAAATGGAAAAACTAATTCATTTTTTGTTGTTTGCTGAGGGGAGTAGGAGGGGAGAGGAGTTTTTTGGGTGTGTTCCCGCTACTTTTAATTTACAAATTAACCCCTATTATAAACTGAAGGCAAATTCAAAAGTTGAGAACGAAGGTTATTTAATATATGAATTCAACTGATGACAGTTTACAATATCGGCAAAAGCTCTGTCTGAAAGCCCGTTACGTTCTGAGCAATGGCTAGGATGTAATTTTAATTTTAACATAGTATGTTGACGTGGCTGAAACAACAAAAAGTTCTTACAACCAGGTAGTTTTCCCCACCCTGCCACTAATGTCACCACAAGGGATGGATTTCCAATAGAAGTAGAAGGCCAATAATTTACTAGCTAGTTTGGAGAGCCACCCACCATATGAAGCCATCCAAAATATAGCCGGCTGCTGACCGGCCCTGAAAGCAAGTCTCGCCCAGTTACCTGCATGCAGCAGTCACCCGGCTCCATTTTGTAGTTGAGCACGGAGCCTGCCAGAGCCCGAGTTGAGGCAGCGCCGTCGTCGGCCATGGACGCCGACACTGATTTCTCGGACAGGCTGGTGGCCGCGGAAGCAGTCTCGCTGCTCATGCTGAACCTCTGGGTAGACGCTACATCCACTTGGACCTCTAGTCTGGAGACGAAAAAGAACGTTAGCAGGATTTGAGAGCAGATGATTGGTCAGTAGCAGAAGTGATGTTTTACTTGTGAGTACAGGTCTAGTCACCGGCTGAAACAATTCCTTTCTCAAAATGTCAACTACCTATTTCGCCATTCATTAGGTTCATCTACGCCATTATTAGTTTTCATCATCAATCATCAGTGAGAATTCTACTATCTTTCTGATGACATGCTATCTATTGACATTTTAATTTTTATAACTTTTTGTTAAAAAGTAACACAAATTCAAGAAGCAAGTACTAAGTACAGTGCAATCTATATTGTGGGAAATCATACTGTGTTACACCCACACAATAGGCTATATGGCCATGTCTCTCAGGTGTGAACAGCACTGGGCGCCCCTGGCGAAGAATTATGCTCTCCCAGTAAATGGAGTGTTTGTGAATGCAATTTTATGTTAAATTGTTTTACATTATGTGAATGAAGATTAATGTGTCATCTTTTTCGATCATTGTCAACACTAAACAGTTTTCATATGTGTTTGGTAGCTGGGTTGATGTCAGCTGTTGCCAAAATTAATGCAGCATGAATCCAAAAAGTAGACATGAAGACAAATGTGACCAAAATTTGAAACTCATGATTTGAACAATAAACTGGTAATAACTATGGGACGGACACACACCATTCCGCCAACTATTTATTTCCAATTCGAACACTGGTTGCTTTACTACTTTGCCTTGGCTGTGAAATTCCCGGGAATCTAAAATTTCCTGTAATTTCTTCCTCAAACACACCAAATTGAAAGTTTCCCGACAGAGTCGTCGACGCCAGCTCACCTCTGCCCACCCGGTTGCATGCTCGAGGCGATGCTGCCGGCCAAACTCGCCCCAGCGATGGCAACATTGCTGGCCGACTCGCGGTCGATCTCTCGGCCTAGACGCTCCAGCTGACTCCCACTGCCCAGCGACAGCGACACTTCCCCAATGGACGGATTGCCTCCCCGATGACTCACAGCGTCCATGGAAACCGCATCTGTAGCAAGAATGTCACGCTGAGAAAGGGTACAAACTTAAGCATTAAAATTTTAAACACAAGGGGACGTGCGAGCGTAACGCTGATAAATATTTATTTCGAAACCAAAAATGACTAGCTGGTCAAACCCGAATCTCGCGCATTTGGATTTCGCTTTTGATGCTCTAGATAGATTGTGATAGGGTGTCACGTTTATTATTAGACTCTTCGACTGGAGGATGAGTTTCACAATTTATGTTCAGATGGAATGGCACTCTTGCTTGTTGCTCAATAAATTAAGACTTTATGTCTATAGTTGGCTCATAAATGTTTGAATGTTTTTACAAACTAACTAGCATGAAAAACCAACTAAGTTTTTTTATAGGATTTCTCTTGACATTAAAGGTCATCTCATCAAAGAAGTAGGACACTGGTTTGAATCAGATAAGGCACTTTTTGAAATTATACAAAAAAATCTACACCAAAGAGACAAATTTCCAAACAGAATTACTAACTGAACAAATCAATAATGACAATAATCAATCAATAAATAACAATAATGGTAGAAATTAATATTTTAAAGAACAAAAAACTAAATATTTCCATTCGAGTTCACAGTAGGCTCAAACAGTTAGGCTTAACTAATGACTAATAATTGGGTCTCAGTGAGGGAGACATTACTATGCTACTTCATCAGAACGCATTTAATCGTCGCAAACATTTTGATCCCATCTAAACAAAAAAAAAAAGTAGGTACCTAATCATTCGAGCTTGATAAAAATATTGGCCAACACCTAGCCGTACTATATTGCCGTACTCATGATGCAAAGGTTGCACCTACAACTTCAAACACGGACGTTGGTGTTCCGCAGACTTTTTATAGATTTAATTTCATTCAAAGCTTCATCCAAAGTGAGGTGGTAACTTTGTACCATGCATAGATCCATTATAATCACACATTTGATGTTAGTATTACATTTGAACTATTACATGGTTCAAACATTTCCAGTTTCTTTGAAGAAATCAAAAATGAACAGAACCTGCAGACAATTTTTGAAATTTCATACACTTGCACAGAGCTTGTCCTAAAGCAACCCCTTCTCCCCAACAAACTTATGAAAAATCCACACAGCATTATATTCCACGCAAATTACTCGTTTAGAGCTCGTCGTAAGTGCGTAGGAGGGTCATTGGCTATGGCTGCCGCTAGGGTCCAAAATCGCGCACGCACAGCATGCGCCAACGCTCCCTACTAGAGGTCCAAACTGAAATAACTAATGGTTCTAGCCCCAATTTTTAACCCTTTAACTGCCGAGTTTCTCGCTTAAATTAGCCTGGTGTTCCGAGTATTTTCAGCCATATCGTGCTGATTTATAACAACACAAAACGTACAGCCTAAACCTGTGGTTTTACAATCTAAAATTTTGAGAGCAAGGTTTGAAATTTCAATCATTGGCACCAAGATAGTAAAAGAGCTCAGTTGTATAAGTCGAGGCAATTGCTCAGTAAAAATTGAAGGAGATGGCTCGGCATTTAAACCACAACGTGTATACAAGTGCATACCACTAGGACTTGTATAGTCCCTCTTTATAGTTTTATTTAAGTTTTAAATCGATCTCATAGTGGTATCAGAGATACATGAACATATCAAAGTCATGGCTACAAAGTTCCGATTTCTGACTCTTCTGCCGACTGTAGTCAACGGCAAAGTTGTAGGCCAAGATTAAACTACCCAACTATATTCCACACATAGTCATTACGTACACTTCCGTTGGTTTATTAGTTCATATCAATTCAGCAATGCTTCAAAATTACAATGCATACATGTGCTCCAGTAAGCTTACCAGTGCTCCTGGTGCCGAGTACGCCAAGCAGGTCATTCTCGTCGTCGAAATCGAAGCGAACGCGGGTGCCGGACGTGGATACGCCGCAGCCGCCCGAACGGCACAGTGAGACGGGGACGACGCCATAGACGTAGAACAGCAGGATGGGCACGCCGATGCCCACGGCCACGCCAGCAAGGACGGGTGAAACAAGCACCTATTTGCAAACAAACAAATGGACCGGTATATTTTATCGTGTGTAAATATGACTATTGGTAAGAAGTATAGAAGGGGTAACCAAAATAGACAAAAGTAACCATAAAGTTATGAGAATGAAGACAAAAGTAGAGAGTTTGGGTTTCATAATAAGTAGGAAAATAATTAAATAGTTTGAGAAGTTGAAAGAAATTAGACATATGTGATACAAAGGCAAATAAAAGTGGAGAAAATTAATACTGAGGGAAGAGAATGAAGATTATGAATTGGGGGAGATGTGTTGAAAGAAAGGGGAGGAGCGGCTTACCAGGAAAATCACGGGAATCCACAACCAGGACAGTCCGTCATCGGGAAAGATGTTACTAGGGTCGAACTTCGGACCTTACTGATTGCAAAGTATATGCGCTAGCCGTGGAGCATACCGCGCTCGGTAGACGTCAAACCAGAACTGGTGATTGGGAAAACTGCACCGAGTATTTGATGGTTGAGTTTGTTTTATTTTGCTAAAAGAAAGCTTTAATTTTGCTTTCCCTCAATGCTGCATCACACTTTCGAAGTTAACTGTATTAATAGCCAATCACAGCACGAGAAGCTAACTAGATCACCTACAGTTGCAACTGCTTGGTCAATGAACGACTGCGATCCAAAATACTTGAAAGATAAGTACATAACATTAACCCTTTAGGTACTCTGTGCGTTGAGATTATGGGTGATATTCGAGGTATTGTCACGATAGAAGTCTAGAAACAAAGCTTCTCGTTTAAAGGTCCAAAGGATGCTTTTTGGAGCCATGCTTCAAAAACAAAATGTCAATGTTGCTCTGCTGCAATCTCATTGGTTGTTTGTTGCACAACTTTCTTGAATGGGCTGTGATTGTGGTATCTGAAGGCTATGGTAGGTCCGTGTGGCACCTCGGGTTTTGGACATCAATGACAAGTTCTAAACGAAAAGTGTCGCACGACCTCGGTGCCGTGCGACACTTTTCGTAGTTCACATGGACGTTTGCGCACGGACTTGCCGCATGGACCTGTCGCACGGACATGTACACACTCTCGTCGGCACGTAGACCACATGTGCCAGTGTTGACGTCTGCTAAAAGCCTGTCCGAATCACCCTTCGATGTTCAACTATTGATGACGTTTGAGTCTGCTCTGTACCAGTCAGCAATTCTACAGCGAGCTTCAGCACGCCAGGAAATGATATCCTGTTACACTAGCACTTGCGACAATCGAATTCTATGCGTTCCCGAACCTGTGATCAGGCGATCCACGCGAAAGCCAGGGACGCGTGACTGTAGTAAGCGAAGAAGTTCGAGACAAAAGAATCAACTAGGTCTATTCAGAAGCACTATTTTCAAATTTACTTTCGGTTTTCTGTTATGGCTGTCCAAAAAAGACTCAGATTGAGCAATCACGACGGGCGATTAGGGAAAAAATATTTGAAACGACTGTCAACTCTCTCGCTTACTATCATAGGCTATCGTAAACGCTAGAGCTTTCAGAGATAAACAACATTCTTAGGTTATAATCCATCGATAGTACTCATGAGCCGTAATGTTTTCACAACTCTATTTAATCACCATTGGTCATCGGATAGACGCTTGAAGCCATTCTATGACAAACCATATTTGCAATCAATAAAGCCCGGATAATTCAAGGACATCACCATAATAAATGGTCAGCATTGCTCCATTTTCTTTATACTCGTAAATAAAGTTTTCCACCTATACTGATTAAAATTAAATTCGAATTATTACGTACGTACTAACCTAAAAGCATCATTACTCGATGACGTCTCAAGTCCAGCTCAAGTACGCTCTCTTACTTTCAACCGACATTCCAACAATTGAAGTTCGAATACCCATGTTACTCAACACACCTTTGGTGGGCATCATGACAAGGATAATTTCTCGCGTTTTTACTGCAAACTCAACACGTTTTTGTTGACGATGCACAGCCATAAATGTAAAAATAAAACAATGTCAATACCGTCGGGTGATGCCGACGGGACTGCATGATTGAGTTGAACTCAATTAACACTCGTTTCGTGTCGTGGAGTGTTACGAGGGGCTTGTTAATTGTCTTGATTGGCTAATTAAAAGCTAGGCGATGCCAAGGACAGGGTGCAGCGCAACATAAAAGGACTATATTCTCCTGTGTGAAGGGGAGTCAACGTGACAAATGCGTGCGTTCGCTTTGTGGTCACCAGAAGAGTTCGTGGGTACGAAAACGAACTGACGGTGTGATAACCCGAAGACTGAAATGTTTGTCTGAATTCTAATCGAATTCGCATATAATATTAATAAATGGTGTGAACTCTGAACACTTCCGTAAATTATCGACTCGTACGTCGACTGGCAGGGAGCTGGAAGCATCCGAAGACTAACCTATCTTTTGGGTGCGATAAATGGTAATGTGAGCGATATGCGATAATTCACACATTTTGTTTCAGTCTTGAAAGTTTGTCCGCGATTGCAACCCGTCTCGCTCGCTGCACGGCATCCATGGTTTATTTCCTGACACGACAGGAAAGTTCGCCGACTTCAGAATGCGCACACCTTTACGTCTCCCTAAGGAAAACGGGAGCACGTATGCATGCAGTGCCTGCTCCATCCAGCCATCCAGCCATCCAGCCATCCAGCCATCCAGCCATCCAGCCAGCCAGCTAGCCAGCCAGCCAGCCAGACAAGGGTTGAGGGTGGCCGTCGTGGCTATTGATTTGAACTTGAGGGCGGGTTTTCGCCGCCGAGCCAGGCGCATTTAATGGCCGCGCGCATCAACTTCCCCAGTGAACTCGGGTAGGTACCTACTTGGCTGTCGCGCGGCGACGCGACGCCAGTCCCATTACGACTGCACTCGCGGGATCCCGAAACGCGAAACGGGGCGAGCTCCCGTCGCATTTCAACTCGCTCATATTACCGAAGTTATTTCGTTCCTTTCGTTTGGATCGTCGCGCGGGAGGTTTGCATCGGGACACATCGCATCTTGATGGTCGGTGAATAACAATCAGTAATATTAGTTATGTAGAAATAATCCCTGCTATATTGAGACAATGCACTTTCACAGTATGTTTATATATATATTACACACCATCCCAGCATATGTTGTGTGTGGTTAGTACATGTGCTCGATTCTAAAAAGGTAACACTAAAAGAAACGGGTACTTTTAGCACATCGATCCACTGTCGTTATTCGCACTGACACACTTGGTAACTATACGACAATTGCCCACGCCCACACGCCAACAAGTGTTCGGGGTCGTCCTCTTTTGATGGAATACGACAGGACATGAGTATATTGATTCAAGTGGCACTGTTCCCGCAGACACATTGAACCTCCGACATGTCGGAGAGCGAGGAAGACGTGTCCGGACCAGGGGAGTGGCAGGTCACCGCTGACTGGCTGGAGAACATTCTGGTATCTTATCACCGGGAGAACGACAAGACGCCCGACGTCGCCGTCGATGTGGCGAACTTCAGTGTCAGTCCCGGCTGTGACTCGGGGGACAGCGTCCTTAGCGATATCCTGGCTGTCAAACTCGACTACAAGATCACGCCAGCAACGACGCCGGAGGAAAAGTCGCTCAGTTTGATCATCAAACTGCTTCCTCGAGATCCGTTCAGTCGGTTCTTCGTCACCGAAGCTCAATTTGACTTGCGGGAGATCAGATTTTACACGCAGGTGAGTTGAGAGTGTTAGCACGGGGGCTTCTTGGCCTCCGTAGTCTCACGTCTTAGCTGCAGTGCAGATTGCACCCCATTCCGTTATTGTGTTTCATCTGATCGATTGGATGCTGCGGTGTGCGGGCGCAGCAAGAGGGGTGGCTGAAGTCGGAAAACTCACAGCCGCTGTCGTCTCTCACGCTCATAAAGCATGTTGCTTTAACTGTGCGATCATGAAAACATATAATTTTTAGCTCGTCTCTGAGAAATAAACCTCGATTTACGCATAACTCACCGTTCGCTTCTGAACAAAAACAAATGTATGGTGCTTCGTTGTACTTTGCACGGTGCGGTAATTTTCATCGACGTTGCAAATCAAAGTGTAAATCGATTACCTTAATAACGGCTGTAATTCCAGTCGCTTGTGTAACTAATATTGAGCGAGGAGATGACTAAATCATGGACAAACAACCTAAAGAGTTAGATTGTGTTTGTCATCCGCCGAAGCGATGTTAGCATACGATGTATATTTCATACCTGACGTAACACGGAAACATGGACTTGTTTCTTGTGGCAACACGATCAAAACTTGTGCAATCCCCAAACCTTTGCAATTATGTTCTATAATGCCCTGTAAGTCTTTCGATGCTTCAATATTAACGGTACTCTCCTGATTCCAGGTGGTCCCCGAACTGGTACAGTTCCAGACGCAACACTTGGCGGCCAACTGCTCGCCGATCGAAGTACCGATCCCCCGATGTTACCACGCCCGCTACACCGCGCCGACAATCAACCCCAACGCCAGCCCGACGGCTGGGGAGTCCGTCCTCGTGCTAGAGAATCTCAAGGGACGCCTCTACAACGGCGCCGACTTCTCCAACGGCCTCACCCTGCGTCAAACGGTGTCCGCCCTCCAAGCCGTCGCCCGTCTACACGCACTCTCCCTGGCGCTCAAGATCAAAGAAGGACGCCCTCTTGCCGACCGGTATCCGTTCCTCTTCCAGACGTCGAAGGCCACCGATTCCTACCAACAACTCGTCGAACGCGGCTTACCACAGTTGGCGCGATTCCTCGAGCGGCGACCGGGCCTGGAAAAGGTCCTCGAATGTCTCGTCGCGCTCCGACCGAACACCAAAGAGTTAATCGCTTCTCTGCTCGCCCCCGAGGAACCGATCGCTCTCATCACGCACACCGATTTCTGGTGCAACAACCTTTTGTTCCGCGACGAAGACGACGAGTGCGTCTGTGCGGTGCTCGACTGGCAGATGGTCACCTACAGCCGACCGACCAACGACGTCGCCCTGCTCATGATCAGTTCCGTGTCGGCCGAACTTCGACGGGAACACACCGACGCCCTGCTGGAAGGATATTGGAAGACGTTCACGGGGACGGCGGCAATGCTGGACGTCGACATCGAACACGGGTTGGGCTACACGCGACCGATGCTCGACGACGACTATCGGCGTTCGCAGCTACTGGCCATGCTTCTTTGTATCGGGAGCGTCGACGTCGCGTTGGGCGATCCTCTAACTGAGCAACGTCTGGTCGACGCGCTGCAGGATCTGCACGAGCAAGGCATCTTGTCGATGGACATCGTCAAGCCTTGAACGCGACGTCACGCGGCGTCGCGGCGTCCTTCGAGACGATGGCCAGTTATAGCAAACATTTGCCGAGAACACACACCAAAAAACGGCGAGATCTAGCGTGATCTCATCCATACGTCTAGATTACGCGCGGGATTTTTTTCTTGTTTCTATATGGAAAGCACGCGTGAGAGGACGATGCTTTTAATATTCAATGAACGAGTCGTCAATGTTACGTGCTTGAAATGTTTACACGTGCACCAATGGTATAACAGTTTACCTATTTCCAATGTTTTACCACGCCAACGCTTTGTTCCATTAGTCGGGAGTGTCTGTACATGTGTGAGAGAGTGTGTGAGAGAGAGTGTGTGTGTGTGTGTGCTTTGTCTAAGGGACCAGCCAGACCGTGTGTAGGATCAACTAATAATATGTTCATGTTTTACGTGCCAATCAATAAAGTTGCCGCATGTTTTGCTTTCACCTTCCAATATGAGTACGAACTATTACTTGCAAAAACACATGGCATTCACAATTCACTCGCATTCATAATATCTTGCAGCGGGTGAAAAGTCAAAGAAACAAAGCTCAATGCCCCCGGATCAAAATCAGACTCGAGAAAAAAACAAAAAAACTCAACACACACTTTTGTAATCCTCGTAAACTAATCGTATACCCACGCATGTATGTGAATTTGACACAGCCCGCACAATAATTTCGCTCATTTAAATTCTAAACGTGCTGTCTAATGTATATTTGCAAACTATGAATTAAAAACGTATATGATCCCCTGAACAGCATTTTTGAAGATTCACGGCGTTATCATGAGTAACCCTTGGCCTCGTCTACCCCATATCTGTGGCACCTGGTATCCAGTGGCGAAGCGTGAGATTGTCGACTGGGGAGACATAAAATGGTTTCATTGATGTGCTATAACCATGGCATACACATTTTTGTATCGATATCATGAAACCATTCCAGTTTTCTTACCTCCAAAGTTGTCGTGAAATATTACCCTAACTTCGCGGGTGAGTAAATTTCAAGCGAATTTCATTCAAACACGAAAAGCATTGTACATCAAATCACAACCAGTTAATTTCTTTTGATTTTTAGGCTAGACCAGTGTCTACCAATTGTCTCCCCTGACGCTTCGCCACTGCTGGTATCATGTCGACTTGCTCCAAGCGTGCGTATTATCACATAAATCTACATGCAAAGTACCTTGATTTATTCACTCGCTGGTAGTTGAAGCACCAAACACCGTATACGAACATTCTTGTTCTTGTACAAATATCTGGAGCAATACATCAAGTTTTCGTGTGAAAGCGATACCTCAAAAAGAGTTTCCAATCGAGTGGAAATTTTCTGACTCGCATGTTCATTCGTAATTCGAAAAGATTATCCAAGAGGCACCGGTAGCTAGCACCATTAATCTTTACTCATAATTATGGTAATTACGTATTCCTGACAATTCCAAACAAAGATCGCAACACATCGCATAACGAATAGAGTTATTATAATTATTAATGCAGCACGTTCAATTTTAAGCCTATCTCAGACCGGTTGATGACGTTAGAGTTATTTTATTGCTAAACCAAGGTTCAAAAAATGCGTTAAATGCATTTAAATATTTTTTGCATTACAGACAGAGTTATTGATTTCCTTTGCCCCTATGCATCTCAAATATCAAGATATGATCGGTGAAACGTTAATTTACCATGAGCGGATTGAAACAATTTTTGTGGAAGGTGGAGCACGGTGGCATGCTTACGGAATTGTACTGTAGGATCGATTCTTTCTCAAAATTTCACAAAATATTCTCTCGTCGGGAAAAACACTTTCTGAGAGAACGAAGTATCTAACAAAGTAAGCAAAGTATAGAAGTGAACAAAGTATACTACACGCTATAGCAGTGATGTGCGGCAACCTTCATTTCCTGAGGGCCAACTATGAAAGTCAAACTCCTCCGCGAGCCAACATGTTTGAAGTACCTAGAGTGACATTTTTTTAAGCCAGGCTTTGAAAGCTACACCAACTCTGAAAGCTAAAAGACGACTGGTAAGGGTAAGTTCAGAGGTAGGTTCAAGGGTTGGCACCAGTGGAAATCGCCGAGCAATGCTCATCTGCCCGGCTTTATGCTATGCCGTGGCTGAAGCGTTCTTCCGAGCCGAAATTTTTACTCTGCCACACGAAAGCAGCCTTCAGTTTGGCCTTTGATGAGGGTGTTCATTTACCTTTTAGTTACCCATTATATTGTTCGTTTTCGAAAGAACTATAAATTGCAGAAATTTCCCTTGCATAATTTCAGCGCCGTAGGCTTTTTTCTTTACGATTGATGCACATCATTACAAGAATATGCTGTGATTTTTCAGAAACTTTTGTAACTTGTCAACCCTACTAATAGCACAGCAGACGATTTTTAAATCCAGTCAATTTTGAAGCACTTTCCCATTGAATTGAGGGGGGAATTGTCAATATCAAACATTTACTCGCGGCCCACAGAAAAAGGGTTTGCGGGCCACGAGCTGCTTCTCACTGCGCCATAGCATTTGACATAGTTGATATTAAAATCAGAAGCTACATCATGTTACATATGTCTACTTTACTTTGCTTCCGTTATAATGCGTTTCATTTGAATATCCCCTCGCTTACGTGCTTTATGATCTCGGAATGCTAGCATGAACCAGGGTTGTTTGCATAGAAAATTAGTTGGAAGTGAACATTCGTACGCCATGATACATGTTACTAGTTAGTAATTACTATAGAATATATGTGTACTACAGCATGACGTTGCCTCGAGAAGGTATCGCTGCCGGGTTCACGAAACAGACGAAATTGACGTCACATAGAGTCGTATTTTTCTTCCCATTCCCGTGTGCCCTATCGGCATACACCTATATCACGCCGCCACCTACTCCCTCCCCCGTCCACAACAACATCAGTCACGCAAAAACTAAAACTTGCAGCTGTTTAACTTCAAACTACAAGGTTTCCGTTTCCCAATTTAACGCGAGAGTAAAACTTCGGTTTCAAAGAAGTTTCCAGCATAGAACCGCTAGTCTCGATAGGATAGCGGTATACCAAGGGTCGACAAATTGGAGCCACCAATTTGCCCTGAGCATTTTCTTGAAGGAAAATGAGAGAAATACATTTGGAACCACCCCCTGTAATACAATATAAAGTACGAAATGCAAAAAAGACATGATTTAGATATGCATGTGTTACAATATATTCCCAGATATTTTCTTAGCCCGCATTCACCTATAATAAATAGCTCAAATACTGACAAATAGTTATCTATCCCATCTGGACATATGATATATCCATAGTTCTACATGTTTCCGAAGGTTTTACAATCGAGATGTTACCCTGTGGTGAACGAGCTGGTGAACGAGCAGTGGTGAAAGACACTTTGGTGTTTCACCGAACGAGACATATTTACCTAAATTGAGGGTTTGAACAAACGAGGGAAAACGCGATTTATTACCAAGTCGTTATTTTAAAAGATGTGCCAGAAATCAGATTGAAAAGAGCCCCGCTAAATGTAATCAGGCATTCCTACGGTTATTGTTGTTTCTTTCGACTCAATCCAGACATCTCGGTTTTTTGCTCTCTCTCGTCGTGGATCGATGGAGCACAACGAGCATGGACCAATTCTGACGAGACAGCGCGCTCTTCTCCCGCTTGCAACTTGTCATTAATCGCTCGAAAAGACAGATCCGAGTGCGTGCTGCATACTTTTTCCTCACAACAAGCCAGAGGACGGTACCGGGTGTCGGTACACGAATGATGAGCAACATCTCGGTCTATCTATATGATTCGGAAGCCTCCACCGACAATTCGTGATTTCAAGGCACCAAAGTGGAGGAAATTACTATTCCACTGTCCTCAGAGTCAAATACCAACAATTAGTATCGGCAAAGTATCGTGGAAATTAGTAAAGTGGCTAAGTGGTGAGATTATATTAGTCCACATGACATCTACTAACGCAAGCGATCTGCTTTGCATTATTTTGCATTATTTACATAATAATACGCGAGCTCTGCGGCGGTGTATTGATGTGAAGTGTTCACAACAGAAATTCCCGATGACTACTATGGAAATCAGAAATATTAATAGATAATAAGGAAGCATTGTCTATTAACACAGAAAGTAAATTCAGTAAACATGATATTCCACTTGATTATTGTTATGATAAATGCAATAACAGTAATAATTGATGCCCATTACCAATTCAAAAACAACTTTGCAGTGGGAAGCTGCAAATCTGCGTCGTTTTGTTCAACTTTCTCGTAACGTCGTAACTCCCGTAAGAATAGCACGTGCTAACTAACTATGTATTTAGGTATAGAACTTAGAAGAAACGCTCCAGACGTAAACAGAATGTACAGGAAGTGAAGTAAATGGGAAGCAAAAAATTCAATCTACTACGTCTGTGAAAGACGCGAGCCATATTTCATGATGGAGATTACAGTGATTGATTCAAACAACTAGCGCCTCCCAACAAGCTAAGTTAAAACATGCGATGCGCAAGAAAATGCTCAGCTTTCTTAACATGGAGACTGCAGCGCTGTGGTGCTTTTTAGCTCGAGACGAGGAAATTTCATAGGTATTTTCTTCCTCGATCGCAACACCGAGGAACTTGTTTCTCCTAAAACGAGTCATTTTGTCGGAGCCTTTGCACAGATAACGTCGGATCTAACTTTCAGTATACTGACTGCATACCTATCAGATTAATATAAGTTATAACGCACCGATGAAAAAAGGTAAATCGTGCACCAAGAGTATCTCATATTTTGGGTTAGGACGTATCTTAGCTTGTCAAATAACAATACCTATTACTCCAATAAGACCTGTTACTAATAATTTGAATACGCAACTGGGCTTTAATGGCTAACCGACCAATGGTTTATGCTGTTGCTATCACTAGCAGTTACATCAACGTCTTTTACTGTCACTTGCAACATCCACGAATCTTACAAAGCGTTGCATATGTTATGACAAAATAAAATGTTACCAACATTTAACTTAGAGGCCAGTAGGTTTTCATATGTGGGTACTCGCAACAGCTCGTGTGATCCACGAATTAAGTACCACTGTGCTTGACCATAACAATTCCAGTAAAACTGGTTATATCGCCATTACCAAAATATGTCAAAAGCATGAACGCCTTCCGGCGAAATTAAAATATAGAAAGTATAATCTATATGTTCACCGACATAACACCACAAAACGCCACATAACACCCGAAATATATTCCAGCTACCAGAGTAATCAGGATCTCGGAGTTAGTTGCCCAGTATTAAGCTGGGATGCTTTCACCAAGACATCAGCTTCGTGCATCCAAAGCCTACAGCTTGAGATCTACCTACGTCATTGCAACTCTAGTTTCCCTTGTGGCAAGAATTAAATATTCACCAAACGCATGTACATGCTACATAACTAAAACATGACAAAGACTTTGGCAAAGGCTGCGCCACTCGGCACTCTTAATACGATGTCGGGTTCAACTGAATGCACTGGCCCTTCGCGTTTGAATGTGGCGTATACCCTTATCATGATTGTGAGACCTCGGCTATTTAGAGCGATGACGCTAACCATGGTCTGACATGCTCACTGCTCAGAGAAATATGTGTCGCTACCAAATACCGATTCAATTTTGATGGCATTGTAAACATAGCGTAGGCTTGAAATCTAGTAGGCTTTTAAGAGTCGCAAATGTTATCAATGTTCGATGCATACACTGTCAGTTCATCACAGATCGCAATCGGATGAGAAATAGCTTAAACGCATATTTAAACTTGAATTTTAGTACGCCCTAGGCCACATACATGTCCCAGTCACGTGTTCAGCCTAGCCAGGTCGGTATCACCGCTCGTTATCAGTGAGATCATTATCGCAGCCCGAAAATATTCCAATCAATGATATCACGGATCCGTGAGTGGTGTCCTGTCCATTTATTTTCGCCGAATACCACGTACCAATCGAGGAGACAAATTTCCTCCTTTTCAAAGCATGAACAAACCTCTCCAACGTCACTTCCATATAAATAATTCCCAACTCTCTGCTATACAGATTAAATAATCACTGCTACAAGGCCAACTCGAATGATTGTTTTTCCTTCATAATTCCACTCGATCATTTAGCCATCGTGGCTCAAATTAGCTCGGAAGCAATACCGCAATGCCTAACGCAAACGTATTATCGCAGAGTCAGCTTGGTAGATGTAAAATCGCCCCTTGGTGTCAATATTAATATCGGTTAGTCGATGGACTGAATACTACCGAATACTCTCCGTGCACATCGATTTATCTGTTTACATAACCTAAATGATGCATGCAAATTGTCGGGCATCGCCGTATTGGCGGGATACGTGTTACAATAAGCCAGATGACTAGCTGCCAAGTAGGAAACAGTGGGAGGAATGCCGCGCTCAGTCTCACACAGGTTTCCTATATTGTACTTTAATAGATCCCTTCTCCTCTATAATCTCCTCTATAATAATGTTCTTGTCTACGAGTTTGTTCCAACAAATTTTGTTCTCATACGTTGCCACACCGTTTGAGTAAGGTTTAAAAACAAATGTTATCCTGGCAAACATTTGCCAAATTGCTGCAACGTGGGGGACTCGACCCCGTGCACCCAACAGTGGGCTCTTTGGGCAGGGGGTTGAAATTGTATTTATGACTGCCTCATGGCCCATGACTACGTAGACCGACTATTTGGCTGTAGAAATCGTTTCGAGTCAAACCGGGTTGAGATCAAACCACTTTCAAATAGGTACCAACAGCCTTCAAAGCGTACGACCATACTCGATTCAAAGGCGCTTTCAGATAAACAAAGGCCTTAAATTTCGTCTAATTCCAAAAAATAAGACTGATTGCGAGTATGTAACTGATTGTGATATTTTAACGTTACAAGTAAATCCATTCTACGTTCTTTTGCAATTTGATTCTATAAGGTCCAGAATAGCTGCGGCGCTTTGCAACCGTGAATAGGAAAACCTAGCCACACATTTCAAAGCATTTTACACCAGATATCAGGCTAATAAAAGCGAATCAATTGACAAACTCGTTTCGCAAAGTGCACTGGAAGGAAATCATATTTGCCGCGAATACCAGCAAGTTGAAAACGCGTCAAGCTGGAAGCACTTTGACAAAGCTTTGCCGGCTTTCAACTACTTGGTATACGCAGCCCATGTTGCTGCGACACGTTACGCATGCCGAAGTTGTATTTTATCTGCTAATGTATTTTTTGCTGCAAGCAATAATATCATATTTAAGCTTAAATCAATGATTATTTGTTCACAGCTACTGCGAGATGAAGCTATAAACGTCTCGAGACGTGGTGCCCTTGGTTTGAAACTGAATTGAAATCATTCACATTGAATTATGCCAATGAAATCCCATAAACATGTCATTGCCCATCGACCATAGTGAGAGTGTAGCATCTAAATTGCTGTTTGTTACCAGATCAATTGTTCACAAAAGCACGTAAAACTGAATACCTGCATGGATGTTTATATTGAGGTGTGCTATCATTTGTGTGAATCACGTAGAAGACATTGTAAAGCTGTCGAGTATAATGCCGATTAGCCTGCGAGAGGTCAAACAAACTGCGTGTAATCGCGATTACAAACTGATATGCCAGAAAAGAGGAATTTACGGCTGCTATATTGAGAACGGCACATAAACGTACTGACTCATGAACTACCCATTTCCGTAAAAACGAAAATGAAATAGGAAAGAAAAACACTTCTCGATAATACTGCGCCAAATAACTATCACCAAGATATTAAATCACTTGTAGGAAAATAATTGATTTCGTTGAATGGTAGACAGATTATTAATATTGTGAGGTATGGATATTAATAATTGGTTATGAATATTAAGTAAGCTACCCCCCTAGTGTTTTCGGAGTCAGTAGAGGCAGTTTATATAACATGCACTATGCAGTCCATGGTAAAAGCAGGTAAGTAACAGTTGCGCTCTGTCACCGCGACGTATCATTTATTCTTTAATGAAATAAGTTCGCTGACTAGGTCACTAGATTGCTAAAATGTTAGCAATAAACAATCGCTATTCACCTCCACCTACGCTAGACACGGAACTAAGTACAAAAGCCAGATAATTCTGTACTCACCGACGCTGTGACCCCGCCAATGATCGCCAAATTTCTTTTGTGCTTGTTGGCATGTTCGTACCGAGTGTACAGTTTTCTGCCGACCCAGACAGGAATCCCGATGATCATGGCAGGAACGGCGATCCCGGCCACGAGGCCGATGCCGACGGGAGCGCCAACCAACGTGCCCAACTGCCAGAGGATCTTTTTCTTCCGAGACCATGGCTTCTTGCCCCAAAACGTGCACCCGGAAGGACTAAGGGGACAGAAAGCGTATTGTAATCATGTGCCATTTGGCGATCGGAAGACGACTGCATGCAAGATATATTACCAACTTGTATTTAACGTGTGTTGCCGATTTATTTATTTTGGGTAATTCGTGTTCTCGAATTATTTACGTATTCTGACTTGGCACTGCTGGCGTAAAATTATTTATAGGGACTCATTGCCAAGTGTGTCTGTATATTCTGTAATTTAAATTAACTGCTGCATTATCGTAGGCGTTTCGCGCAGTTCAAGCTGCAGACAGCAAAAAGTCAATTTACTTTTATGCGGCTGTTGTAATCTCGACGGGTAATATCATTGTAATAACAATGTAAAACGGGTTGGATTTCACCAAAATAAAATACTCCAAGGCTAACAAGAAAGGTATGGTACATACGCCGGATCTTTGTCCGCGATTTTAGAAGGTCCTATTATGCCAAACCTGTATTTACATACAACGGAAAGTATATTATGAATCCCAATGAATTGAACGTTGTTAAACAAAGCAAATTACAATATATTATAATTGCAGGCACAGTACGCGTAGAGTGCAAAAAATGAATTTTAGTCGTATGGCAAACAGTTTTTAAATGCGGAAATATAAACTGCGAAATTAATGCAGCTCCGGCAGTTGATTTCGTAGGATTCTCGTTCGTTACATCAAACAGAGAGGTCAGGGGCCACGGACGGCCTCTCGGCATTAGAATATTCACAAGCTTTCAAATGACAGACGCCGCGACTCGTTCTAGCCATATTTCGAACTAACTCCTTAGTGGCTTGGCCGATTGGTACATTTATGTTATCCGCGCTAAAGCATTCGAGTACAACCACCAACAAATGTGTTGCCCGTTTTTTTTAAATCAAATAAACCAACACTATTCTCGTGACATCAGCTGATGGTCAGCTCAGACTCCGGGACAGATACAGCTAGTGACGGAATGTGGACCAACTTACCTAAGGTAATGCAGGTCACTAATTTCTTTCATACACAGCCAACAGAATTCGGCACCACAAACGGCGCATGTCATGTGGTTACAAGAGCCATCGTCCATCTTCACGATCAGGACTTGACATCGCGGACATGGTTTGATGTCGTCTCCTGTAGGAACAAAATCGGAGATTCGTGTCAACGGGAAACTCCCCCGCATCGAGTAAATTGAGCAACATATGTTACAATGAAAGGGCGTGTATAGTGAGTAATGAGACGGGACGTTGGTGACAGGGGATCGATCAATTTGTTTGGACGGCAAATCGAAAATGCCGCGAATCATGCACGAATTAATTCAATGATTGATAACCGGGTGGTGAAAAGGCGATTGGCAAAGACAAGCGGCTATACCAAAGCAAAAACTGAATAAACGTTCTGAAAGTCTAGTAACTATAACATGGTTGCACAATGATTTACTGTTAACAATAATTGTTAAGCAAATAGATTTTCAGTCAGTCGTACTTGGGTAATTAAGGCATGAGCATAGGTATGAGTTTAAGAAGCAATTTTTCACATTAACAACAATTAGTACTAGTATTTTTTAAATATTAAAATCACTTCAAAAATACCTGCTTACTCGAGGAATTGAACCCCGGACCTTTTGCTAACATGGCAACTGCT
>QKMV01000658.1:0-20412 GCA_003287335.1 Lednia tumana
CACCCCCCACCACCACCCCCCTTGTAAAGAGTGAGTTTGCATTAGGTCGCACTACTGCAGTTATTTATGATTTCAAAACGAGAAAACGCTCAGGGAGTTCGTTCTCATTTACACAAATTGTTCACGGATGATTACGCTTAAGCTCATGGACAAAGTTTTCATACTTTTGTCTTCATCTGTACCATAGGTACCTACCACATTCGGTTTCACACCCTCTTACTGTCTACACTCTACACTCTATTTAAGATACTGTCGTCAGCAAAGTCAACTAACTTCAATGTGCACATTAGTTTTGTGAGACCCGAGCCATCCTTTCGCTCTACCAATAGAATCGTCTCAATTTGGAGAGACGCACTATGACCCACCTCATGAGCCATATTTTGGTGAATACTTGTTTAATACGTTGCTGTATTTATCTAGACATATTTAATCATTTTTTGGCTTGGAATAATTCGAAGTGGCACACTATACGCGATCTTATGAGGCCAAATATCGATGACTTTGATAATTACATTTTTGACATTTTAATCATTGAGATGAGAAACTCGTGGAGACGCTCGAGGGAGATGAAAGTGAATATGGCGATAGAAAAGGTGAGGATTACCATAAGCTTTGGCAAGCAGGTCTTTTAAAATTAGAGTGCGTACAGAATTAGTGGGACAAACTATGCCTCCGAAACTAACATTGTATTTTCTTGTAAGCAGGAATAAACTATTAACATTGAGATATGTTACCAATACGAGGTTATTTCTTCTGTAATCGACATCATTTTCTTATCGATGTGGATTTCATACGATATAAAAATGCCAAAGTCCGTAAAGTCCGTTGGGATTTCCATGTCATGTTCATCATGATCCCACTGGAGTCAAAATAGCGTGCTCCGATGACATTATCGGCCAAATACTCTCTCCTTGATGTCTCCCTTTCTTGTTCTTCATCGCGATACGAATACATGTTTAATCGGAGCTGCGTGCGAATATTTCCAATGAATGCAGCAGGAATCGAAGGCACTGGAGTTACTTTCAAGACATTGTCTAAGAGCACCTCCACCGAACGCATGTTGTTTAGTCTTTGCTTTAGTTAGGAGTGCACGGAATTAGAGGTGATAAGGTTAACTTTATTTAAATCAATGAGTATTTGATAAAACTCGAGTTTTATACCCTTAATGACTTGGTCGCTGACTCAAGCATGGAGCTGTGTTCCCAAACACCAAATTGCCTCCCCAACTCATTTACCTACATGTGGGAATATGGCATGTGAGGGCCTACGAGATATTTGACGAAATAGCCAGACCCATCTATTCTGATAGATGACATGTTTGAGATGGATACTTACAAGTGCGAGGATTAAAACGTGTCAAAATTCCGTGCACTACTAAAAACTACTAAAAAACTAAAGCAAAGACCATACACGGATGTTTTTGTGGTTGGTGGGGGTGACACGATTTCATCTGATCATTTTGCTCCCATTTTTTTCCTATGGAACGAATAACCGTCTAGGCAATTTAGATTTGATATCAAACCTGCTGGGTGATACGCTCTAAGCAGCTTCTCTACCGAAACTGTTTTTTTTCCTTCATGGTCGACAATATTGAGCAATCTCATCTCTCTTCCGTTGTGTTGCGGAATTTCCAGCCCAGTTATAGTGTTCTGCTATTCTTAACTCCGGTGATAAAACAAGGAATTTAGAGATTTTCAATTACATTGATAGCAGCCATGTGTTTAGCGCCCACAACGTGAAAACGCTATATACGATTTAGCTGAGCTGTGGTACGCCAGTTCAATCTGCAAAGTGATTGCCGTAGGTATACGTGTAATAAGTTCACGTGTGCGAAACTGTAAAGCAATGACCCACATCGAGCAGAGCTAAAAGCTGACACCACTCCTAAAACTCATTACACTTGGTCTATGCGAAGCTTCAGCCACTGGGTTAGCGTCTTGCTGGAAGAAACTTTTCAGATAACAATTAGTTCTGGTGGGAAATCAGCACACGATAACTAGAGTTGCTAAAATGTTGACTATTATACAATGAAAATGACAGGGAGGATTTTCACTCTTCTCCCACAAATTTGAGAAAAAATGTGAGTGCTGGATTATTTTCTGCACTCGTGAAACTGCAAGGGTGGAGAACAATTCTGCATTCGAGTCTTCTTGTTGTCTCGTCGAAATCGGTTAAAAGACGAAAATCGTGAAAACTCATAACTTTTAGAAAGTCAACACAAACGAAGAGAACTTATTAAAAACATGTACTATAATACCGGCTAAAATGTTTTCAAAGCAAGCTTGTAATTGCATTTTAATATCCGTCCCCCTGGGGAATATTTACGACACAAAATAACCCGGAGGAGAATGTGAGGACGTCGCCAGCAAACAAAATCTATTCATCTCGGAAAATGTCACGATTTCCTTTTAGATAGGCTCTAACTGTTGTTTCCATCGGTTATCCTGAGCACATATCTATCAGAATTCAAAATGGAAAAGATGAGATCAGCGTGACAAAAAATATCCCTACTTTCCTTCCGAAAACAAAACGCCGTTAAAAAATCATTTTATTGAACATTTGTACTTCACGAAAAAAGATTTGGTTTCACTGGAAAGAATTGTATTTTGACCTTTTTCGCAGAGCCCAAGGGCCCCGTCGCTCCTCGTCTCACCGAGAAAAGTCCTAACATCGTCGTCGGACGTCGAGGGGAGGATTTAGTAATTCCCTGCGTTGCGCAGGGCTACCCTCCGCCAAAATACTGGTAAGCCTTACGACACTATTTACCCTCATTTCCACGGAAGTTACTGCCATTGGCGACCGTCGTGAAGCCCATCTACGAAAGCCATTCTAGAAAGAAAACTCGGCCAATACTACTCGAGTAAGAAGAGTAGTAATAATTACCTCTGTAATTAAAGTATCAAATAATGTGTACATTTTCGTTTGCCATGTAAAGTCGTGAGTGGGATTGATTTGATTTCTTGTTTGTTTACTATCTTCAAAGCGGATTGCCGGTACGGTTAATGCGGGTTAAGCCAATTTGATTCACGCATAGCTTTTTCGATTGAACTGTTTGATTTATTGATTCAAGCTGTACAGAAAACCGTGCACAACAGCACTGAGTTTTAACGGTAGTAGACAAATTACAACTAGTCGTGTTTGTTGTCGAATAATATCAGTTTACACGTAAAAACAAGGCGACATATATTTTCTCGTACACAGGTGGTATCGGAAAATTGTCGATGGTACTCAGCGAGTGCTGGATCCCATTTTGCCGACGATTGGAGACCGTCGATCGTTGCTGGGAGGCTCGCTCCACGTGAGAAGTATTCAGAAGGAGGACGATGGGTTTTACGTATGCTCGGCAAACAGTACTTCAGGCACGGACAGTGTTGAAGTGCAAGTGCGCATTCTATCCGAGCTGAGCGTTCACATTGTACCCGCCAGCCTCCGAGCCGACTCGGGCTCGTCTGCCGTGTTTCTCTGTGTCACCACTGCTCCTACGGTGAGCGAACATTCAACATGCATCACATTTGATTCGTTGATATTATTCAAGTCGCTAGATAGTAGCATGGTTTTTAACTTTCAGCTAAATGGTAATCTATGTTTTCTCACGTTGAGTTTGGTTAGACGCGTCCAATAACTTTTTGGAGTCCAATATCGATTATCGGGCTTGAACCCTACTGGTATTTAGGTTCAGTTTTTTGTTACAAGTATTTTTCCATAAAGCAATATTCAATACGGTAAAAAGTCCGTTAATGAGCTTTTTATCGCTAATAGACTTTGCATCAACGATGCAGCTGAAAGACAAAAAGACTGAATAAATACGCGGCCATTTTTGTTTCGACAGGAATGACTTGCGAGCCACTCTTGCAAGTGGTTGAAGATAAAGATGTCGTCATATAGCTATATAGTGTATTTCACTCCATCTCAAACAAAGTTGAGCGTACCTACTGATCGGCCACTTAGCATATGACATTCCCAAGAGAAATTAAATGACTTCAGGGAGCCCGGACCCAGGCCACTGGTGAGCGGGTGAACAAGATATACCCACGAGCGCAGATTTGCTTCCCAAATGAAGTCTCTTTGATCTGAATTGGACAAAGAACGAAAGCCTATTTAGCGTTATAGCGTACCAAGAGACACTTTGTATCAGCAGCCCGGGAGTCTGCTTTAAGCCAGAAAGCCATTATTATGCAATTACTGTTAGCCATCACGGTAGATAAAATCATAGACCAGATTCCAAATTAGAAATATAAAGCTGGACCATTCATTTTGAACGATCGTGATAGTTGCAGTCCGTACTATGACGAACAATTATATCGCAAAAAAAGTGCGAACGCAATCGAAATAGAGCTGAGCTTTCCGATCGATGTCAAAGAAATTCGACCTATCCTTTAGCATGAGCGCCCAGAGTACTTTCCCAATGGGGACGGGGGAGGGGGGAGGAGCGAAAATCTTGCATTGGTCCCTAGATTTCCACGCACCTGGCGCCAAATTCTAGCGCCGCAGGCAAACGTTTTGGATTTCACAGATCGCTTATTTCGCCCCATTGGTCCTCGAAATGTCTCTTCTTTAGAATAAAAGTTTGCCACTGCGTGTTACGTAATTTAGAGCATGAGATATCTATAAGAAGCAGCGCAGTCCACGATTTAATAATCTTTGTATTTTTATTACTGTTTTAAGTTTTTATTGGTAATGGAACCCTTTAAAATACGTATCAGGTCATAAGTCCACGGGGAGTAGTATACCCACCCAAGGTTACCCATACCGTTCGTATAGCTTGGCCTTGACTAGAGTCTAGACATATTTATACCTACGTGGAAGACTAGAGCAGATAACAATTTGGCATTGCTTGCAAAACTTAACAATGAAATCAGTCAAACTTCGAGTTAATCGCTATTCCTAGGATTAAATTGGTATCGTCATGGCAACAGCCAATCACATGCATGGAATTAATTTTGTTTCTGATGATTACCTCTTAACTCAAGGTTAAGAAATTTTGTAAAACTAGCTCTTCATCAAATGAACGCGCCTCAATATAAAAAAATTATACGTCTAATACTGCATTTTCAGCGTTGCTAAATAATTGAGAAAACATTCTTCGTGCCGCTAGCAGGTGTCTGGTGCGATAAGGAAATTATTCTGCATCGAATCCAATCATGCAATATGTCAATATACTGACGAACACTACATGAGCCAGGAAGTAGAAGGTATTCAGGCGAACGATTCTCGCACGAATAGCGGCATAAAGTTTGCACTTTAGTTTATCAAAGTCTAGAAGTTACTATATGCTTCGTGAGTTGTGACTCGACCTGCCACCTACCCCACATATTGGTCCGACTCGTAGTAATTTGTGTTTCGCGTGGATTAAATGGAGTTTGTTAATAGTTATCTACTGAAATACATGAAATCACCGCCTGCATTTCTAGTACAGTTTCAAGTCCAAATGAATTATTATAACTCGGAAGGTAAGTAATAAGTATAGGTAGTATACAATAAGTATTTATAATACCGAAGTATCTATAGTTTAATATTTCATCTGGTAAATCTATGCGCTCCATTCTCAATAGTTTACTTGAATGTTTACCTATTTTGCTATAACATAATATTATATGGTCCCTCAGTCATGAGTGGTCTGCTTATATTATGAAATTCCCTCCTCTTCGTTAGCTTAAAAACTTGTTCACGGAATTATCTTTTGCCTAAGGGTACTAGCACCTTAATAAGCGTATACTGCAAATTAAACCCATGAAGTACCATGAGGTGAGATCTATGGTGAGACCCGAAGACCATGTGAAGACGAAGTGATAGCAGAGTAGGTGCCCTGCGTAGGCTTGTGGTTAATAAGCATGGAAGGATAGATATTTGATGGATTATCTTAAATTTCTATTAAACTAGATGGCACGTTGAGCCGCTTACAGGGAAATTTTCTTAATTAGCAGCATGATTCCATTGGAAGTGGTCAAACGTAAAGTGATCAGCTTGAGAGCAAAACAGAGATTCATCAGAAAACCACTACACATATAGCGAGGAAATGTTTCCCCTTAATTATATTGGTCAAATTCAGCGCAAGATGTCTAGTGTTTATACACAGAGCAACAGCTAGGTATTTCAGTCTGTTAGGAAACAATCCTTGCTATGTTGAATCAAGTTATTTCGTTGGTATACGCTAACCATATCCTTGTTTAATTATAGTATTAACATACAATTTGATTTCAAAGGTGGTGTGGCTGAAAGATGGGCAGCGGGTCATAAGACACGAGACCGGTGACGATCAACAACTAGTCATCCCATCCGTGCAGCGGGAAGATCAAGGGATGTACCAATGTTTAGCTTCGTCCGAGGGAGAAACTGTTCAAGCCACCACCGAACTAAGACTCGGGGGTATGTCATCAGAGATCGATACTATTAACCAATACCATCTATTAGATTACTATATTTGTAAAAATGCCAAGTCCTATTGCTACGTCACATAAACTTCACAAGCCATTTGGGACATTGGCATAAAAAGTAGCCAAACTTGGCTACATAGCCTATAAGTTACAATTCGTCCTGTTGGGACTCAGCTAAGGGTATTGAAAGTAAAAATAAATTGTCTACTCGTGTTATACTAACAGATAAATTGAACAGATTTTTCGCATGATCTCATAAAACGAAGAAAACACACCTATATATTTCCCGTCGCGTGCTTTAAAACAGCTCTTTAACCAGTTAGAAATGTCTGGGCTGTAATCGACGCTGCAGCCGGGCTAACGCCGCTGCTTGGCGATGCTCTTTGCCCGGCTGTAGCATCGTCACGCGAGCACATTCCAACAAGTGTGACCCATGAAGCGTACATAATCGCAACGCAACGCGACGCAACGCGACGCAACGCAACGCAACGCAACGCAACGCAACGCAACGCTTCGGACGCGTCTAGCAAATAGCCAGATGACGCCTAACTCGCCCGACGCCGCGTTTAAACGACGTCGGCTCTCACCCCACCGTCGACGTCGATGTGTTTCTCGTGACTCGTGACTCGTGACTCGTCGAAATTGAACACATAGAACTCGCTGTCTAAACGTTTTCATATTGGAACCATATGAATGTTAGAGAGATATGGTTTAAATCTGTCCGTACCATAGCTGGTTATATGAGCTATTTTTTGCTGAGAATAGCATTAACTTCTTTCGACTTTTTCTACGATTATGATCCTGATTTTGACGTCAACGAAGAACGAGCTGTTAAAGACGATGTATACGTACCTATATATATGTTTTTTTTTTAGAAAGCTTCGAAATGTAAGTTCGAGCATTCTATTAATATCGGAGATCGTGCGTACTCGGGCATAGAATTGCACCAACAACACTGCAATATTTTTTATCATTAATTTTAATCTAAAAATTCTATTTTTCCCAAGTCTGTTACTTTTTCATAAATTGGAAAAGTCGTAATGAAGATGCGTGCTCCAGAATACTTGAACCCTTCTCTTCACTCGTATTTTTAGTCGTGAATATGCGACAATGTAGTGCACAATACACAAGCAACTCGTGGTGAGGAATATATTAGAAATGGAAAATTACGTCATTTCATAACAAAGAGCGTTCTGATTTTACAAATGTACTACAGAAACCTTTGGCGATACGTAACTTCGTCCGTGCTACATAAATAACGTAGTAAGATAGTAGGCTTATGGTCTAATTCCCTCCCATTCCTTTCAGTTCGATAACTAGTAACAACTGTACATGGGCCGGCGAGTCAGATACACACGTGGCGTGGCTCGTCAAATACGCAAATACTCATTCAGCACACCGCTCGTGGCAGAAGAATGGAGTATTTATTGAAGACTAATCGTAGTTTTTAATTAACTAAGTAATTAAAAACAAAGGGTTGCTCTGTTTGGAGTGGTGCGACGTGTCTAGAGGTGACTATACCAGCGCGGCGCGGCGCACAGCGTCCGTCTTCACTGAACTTAAGGGTAGAAATAGAATTGGTGGGGTGGAGTAAAATGCTATAGCCAGGAACTCTTCTCAATAATTGGATCTTCTTTCAGCCGAACATAGGAACCTGATAGTGATTTCTCTCTCAACGCGTTCGCTCCCAGTTGCTGCTTGCCTGCTTGCCTGCTTGCCTGCTTGTCTGCTTGCTTGCTTGCCTGCTTGCCTGCTTGCCTGCTTGCTTGGCTGTAGCCTGCAACTCCTTTCCCAGCCACTCGATGGCAACCTCATTTACTCGCTTCGACTTCCACACAGCACTGTCCTGTTCCCCGTCACCGTCCCAACTTATTCCACTTCCCACTTCCCACAATTCCCAGCCCCTAACGTGAAATCTCTCACTCGTGTTGCCTACGTTTCTCAAAGAATCAGCCGCCCCCCCCCCCCCCCCCCAACCACCGCTAGCACCTCACCTAACTTGTTCTTACCGCATCGACAGTGTGATCCTGTACAAGGAAATGTGATTGGTTTGGCGTTGACGGCTAACCAATCAAAACAAGCACTTCAACGTTTTTACACCACGGGATATTTAATTTCTCTGCTTTTTAATTACTCGTGGCGTCTGGATGTGTGGCAATCCATCAGCAGTTTTCAAACGGGTTTCAACTATTGTCTAGTATGGAACAGTGAAAGCACACCACTCTTATTCGATGGACGGGACGAAACCCCAGGAAAACAATGCGAGGCAGCTAATAAGAGGGGTGCCGAACGTGTAGCGCGAGATGTACACCCTTCGCTGAATATCAGATGACGCATTTGCGGAATCTACGCGTCTAAATTAATATACTCAACCATTTTCCATTGTGACACGTCACGGTATTATACCTTGAAAAATATGATGAATATTTTATGATAATACACAATCAGTTTAATTCAGGAAATTTAATTAAAATGCAAATCTAGTCATCAGGCATGTAAAGCCTTATCTCTCCAATCCAGCTCCTTTATTGTGTGTTGTTCGTTTGTTTCAGCCTCTCGCCCCCAGTTGGTCTATAAGTTCATTGAGCAGACATTACAGCCGGGACCCGATGTATCTCTCAAGTGTATTGCCACAGGACAGCCCACTCCTCAGATCCAGTGGACATTAGATGGCTTCCCACTTCCCGTCAGCGAGAGGTAATGACGGCGACAGGTCACGGCTCTATCTCATTCGCGAATCAATTTTACTGCCACATTTCTGAAATGACACATTTTCCGTCTATACGATTCAATTAATTGATTTCTAATCCTGGTAAATATAAAAAAAGTCCGGCGTCAAAGGGCAAAAGAAGCGTCAAATAAAGCACGCGAATGTCAGTGGATCGTAATATAGACCTCCGAGATGCATAGTGAACGAATGAATGACATAACACAGAGCATGAATAGAGGGAATCAGGTGGTGTTCATGTAATTCCGCTCTTTGAGGTCGTTTAGAAATGTTTCAAACATGCAGATTCGTGATCGGCCAGTACGTGACTGTGACCGGTGACGTGATAAGTCACGTGAACATCAGCAAGGTGGCCGTGGAGGATGGAGGTACCTACGAGTGCGCGGCTGAGAACAGGGTGGGTCGAACTGGCCACTCCGCACCGTTGCGCGTCTATGGTAAGAACTTGATCGATTCCTTCCTAATATATGTAAAGAAATGTGTAATCCGATGGATAGATGAGTAAAAATACCGCAACACGGAATACTATTTATCTTGAATCACGAGAATGCCAATAATTAAACTTGAGTGAGGAAGTTATCAAGTTTGTCTCAACCGGTACTGGCAACTTGATACTAAGTGAAGCGTCTAACCATAATTAGCTCTTAAGGAACGACTTGGAACTTTCTGTACTTCGTAGCAGACGTGTCGACTACACGTACGACGGCGTTAACTGACGTTCCTTGAGCCCCTAAATTCAACATCTTCCCTTGTTACCTTGAGTGCACCAGATAGACAACATTCGAAAAGGCTTAATCCAGAGTCAATAAGGACTTTTTAAAATGTAACCCCATAAGAAAATAATTACACACACGATTTGAATCGTCTCTGGAATGACCTTTTGAATATGGTCTATTACACTACACAGAAAATGGGGCGAGATGGTGTCCATGGTGTCCATGGTGTCCATGGTGACCAACTTCTTATGTAAAAATAAACTCACAGTGATATCTCACAGCCACTTTGATCCGCGTTCGCGTTCGCGTTCGCGTCAGCGTCAGCGTCCGTGTCCGCTCGGCACCCAGTCGATCCGACGGGGGTGGGTGCAGGGTGAGAAAAGATGGATACACCACCCACTTACTATGATTGCCTATTATTTGGCGAATGAAACTTTTCTCATTCACACCAGTTTTCGTTTGATCCGTGGTTTGATGAACAGAATGTAACACGAATGCTGGATGTTCACTGCGAGGCATTGTCAGACCGATGATTGGGCATTTTCCTCAGCGAATGAACATATTTCTCAGCCCGTTGTGAAATCACGGATATCTTGCTGCTTGATCCGCTCACCTGCTCAGAGGTCTAAGAATTCATCAAAAGTATCGTATTAAGATTGGCTAGGACAGAAAGAAACGGAAGCTCTCGCTTTTATTGAAAATTATACGAATCTTTTTCGGGATCCCAACTTCCAGGAGCCCCTAATTTCAGCGAATTCCTGCCTGAGCATAAATGAGATGGGACCGTGAAGCGACGGTGTCTATGGTGACCATCTTCTTATCTCATTTCATTCGTGAATACATTCCGTAATTCAGGGTGACTTGATCAGCTCATCCCTGCTCGAAAGGAGGGTGGGGGGAGGTGTGTGAGAGAAAGAGAGAGAGAATCTTGGTAGTTTGCAAACTACCCCCAAATGCACAGCCTTGCTGATTGCAAATAAATGAGGCAGTGTCGATTGCGAACCTCATCATCATTAAGAAAATACAAGGCGTTCGGTCCCGCTAAGTTTAGCGGGTCTACTGACTCGATTGAAAAAGTGATTTATAAAAATTACTCGTTAAAGATAGGAGAGTAAATTAATGTGTATTTCTGGAAGTGGAAAGTGATTTTTCCAGTTCAGAAATCCTAGCAGATAGGTGATCTTTGCACCAAACCATACTTTATACCATACTAAGACATGCATTGAAGTAGGCAATTCGAAGTTTCTACGCTTGGCCACTTTAAACAGTCTCGAGGTAATGAGAGAAGATGATTGATATGATAAAAAGAGAAAGAGAACGAGCAGAAAACTGTTCGAAGATAAAAAAAAATAGCTACTTTTTATATCGCCAACTCACATTTTCACAAATGAAATTATTATGTGGCACCAGAATCCAGAGATGTCGATGTTTAGAATGAAGTGACTGGTGAGAATTTTCCGAGAAATCTGATATCTCAGGGGCAACCTAAGATGCAGCGGACATGAAAATCTACGGCACGTCACTGTTACGAACAACCGTCGTTGCTTCTGACATATTTCTAAAGAAAGTATCTGAAAGTTTTTTCCTTATATACTTCAAGATTTTTGGTTTTGTTACGACACTTTTACGCAGCATCACTTTCGAAGATTTGCTATATTGGAAGGGAAGTCACCCGTGTACTTTTTTGGCGTTCAAACGTTAACAGTCGAGCCGCAAAGATCGACGCTTCCATTACAGAAATTTAGACAAACGTACGAACTTACATTCCATCAAATCGTAGGCGGGGAAATTTATCGCCGTCGGTAAATAAATCACTCTAAAATGAAACGTGGAAGCTGGCAATACTTCAGTGAGAGTAAATAGCAACGAGTGTAAATAGTATTTATTTCATCCGATGTCCGAATAATAGGGGGCAGCTGTCACACGAGTTTACCGGGCTGCACTGCACGGCCACGGGCACTGGTGTAGAAAGAGTTATTGCACTTTGAAGGTGTCGTCGCCGAGTTGACTGCCCTTTTTTGCGTTTCATCGCAATATTACGACAACACAGCGCGTGTTTTTAACGCCACAAATACAATACATTAGGGAAGCTTTTATTTTTCTTGCGATGTGTTCTGATTATATTTAAACGTACGCGTTTTTTCTCTTTTCTTCGTAAGGGACAAATGTTTGGGGATATTGGGTTTGTTTGAAAATTGGGAATTATTAGGAGCCAGAAAACGGCCGGCTGCCATCCAGTGTGTTGTGACGTCATCTGGGATTGCTTTGGCTGCTGCTGATGCTATTCATCACGAACACGTCCTTATTGGCTGGATAAATATCAGAGAGGTGTACTGACTTCACAAGTCGTTTTAAGCGCGAGCTGAAATGTTGAAATATTCTCACATTTTAAAATGAAATGCTGCTCCAAAAAAATCTTACAAAAAAAAACCAAACATTTTCGTGGTCCAGAAACAATTCTGCATTCAATCAGAATACAGACCGCGTGATAAGGACTTAAGGAGACTTC
The DNA here is from genome assembly GCA_003287335.1 of Lednia tumana. Lineage (NCBI taxonomy): Eukaryota > Metazoa > Arthropoda > Insecta > Plecoptera > Nemouridae > Lednia > Lednia tumana. The sequence goes on from QKMV01000658.1 coordinate 12,328, forward strand.
CCTAATTTAACTTTGGTTCATCACAACTGAACATCACATTACATTATTGTAGTTAGGGCCGGTTTTTCAGTGATCCGTTAAGAACCTGGCGGTCCGTTAACTTGTTATTACCATGGCAACACCCAATCAGGTGTCTTGATTCTCTTTCTAACGGACCGTTAATATTTAACGTACCACTGAAAAACTGGCCCTTAGAGTGTTTAACTATTAACGCCAGCTTATTTATCTTGGCATTGTTGAACTATGTAAATCATCAGCAAGTAAATGTTCTACCGGGAAGCAGAAAAGAGATGAAACGAAAAGATTTTCTGCAAGGTTATCGTTTATAATGAAGATTATGTAAATCGGCCGACGCTTTACTCTTAACTTTTACAAAGCAAGTTTACGGGCAACGTTGAACATGTAGCCTAATCCCAAAACAAATCACTAACGATGGCTCCGAGTTTTTCCGGACATCCCACGGCTCATTCCCACGGCGTACAGCATTGGTTGCTTTTTGGAACGGTCTAATTATTTTCTTCTCGTGCCTAAAATCTAGCAGGGATACCTCGATTACTGTATTACCGCTTATAGCGTAGAGTGTTTGGTTCTCTATGGAGTTAAACGAATGCCGCAATGTTTGTTTTCTATTGCAGGCATGCCGATTATACGTAAGATGCCGCCCATCTCCGCGGTGGCTGGAGAAAATTTAATAGTTATTTGCCCTGCAGCTGGCTTTCCTATTCATACCGTTACTTGGGAAAAGGGTAACATTCTTTTACAAGTATCTTCCACATACGATACAACACATAGACAACACACAAAAAACAAGAGAAAAAAGAGAAAGAATGCATGATATTGTTGAATAGCATTACGATACTGAAAACTAATATCCAACATTTGTTTGCTAAACGAGAATGAAACTGTAATTGAAAATGCGTGTTTTCACTGTCAGATGGCCGAGTGTTGCCCATTAACCATCGCCAGACTGTGCATCCGAATGGTACGCTGCACGTGGAAAATGTCCAACAGAAGATGGACCAAGGCAAATATACGTGCCAGGCTAGTAACAGACAAAAGCATTCAGACAGGGGCAGTGTGGACATTAACGTTATGGGTAAGTTGTTACTTTAAACAGGAAATTATTTTCATTTTGTAAACCGACGTATGGCAGAGCCCGGATATCCATAGATAGTTCGTAGAATATCCATGCTGTGTGTGTCAGCTTCACCCAATGAAACGCTAATTTCAATATTAATGGTTGCATACACCTAGATTCCAGCAGTTTAACATGTGATAATTATTATGACTTAACAGTGTATTATAATGGGATCTGAATACAAGAAATATGTTTAGTGTTTTAGAAAGAACCGTTAGTCTGAAGAGAAGCTATAAGTTGAGATAACTCATAAAAGTCATCGGTATCAACGATGGTTATCGTAGGAAAAATTGATTTCTCTAGCGGAACCAATAACTCAACTTTTGACTCTTTTCAGTTTCCATCACACAGCATTAGCTCACCACGAGGAGCTATATCTGTGCCATAACGACGTACTTACTAAAAATTGTTTCTCTTACACGTGGTCTAGATTGGGTCTAGCAGTTGTACTTAATATTCCAGAGCCACCCAGCATTACTCCATTCTCAATTGAGAACCACGCTCGTATGGGTGAACGGCTGGGACTACAGTGCCTAGTCACTAAAGGAGATGCACCTCTAACAATTCAATGGCTGAAAGACGATACAGACGTCACTAGTTTGGCATTGCCAGCTCTTGTAGTGCGAGGAATGGGTGAATTTAGTAGCACCCTTCTGATTGAGCAGCTGAGCACTGTACACGGAGGACGTTACACTTGCCAAGCGAAAAATGCCGCTGCTACTGCATCTCATTCAGTGACTTTGAGAGTCAATGGTACAATAATGATCCTGAAAGGGACATCTTTGGGTGCATTCAGTATTTCATTTAGAGCGCCCTGGTTGGTAGCCGAGTGGTTGTTGTGGTCACCATTTTCGGCCCGGGTCGTGAAGCCACACTATGGAACGCCGACGGATACGTCAAGAGGGGACCTGGGCTATTTTAAGCAATTTCATGGTACCTATTCTTCGTTCATGACGGTTTTAATAGTTGATTCACCATCGTAAGAAATTACTGACTTGCATTTCGTCTTGGGAGACGAAAGTCGATACCAATACTTGGGGTAAAAAGACACAAACGATACGATGGGGTGTCTTTGTCGTGCCCAATCTGCTCGGCACACCCCTGTGGGTGATAACGGAACCCTAAACGTGGGCATACTGATTGATCAGAATCCGTTACGGAACGATTGTGGGGGGGGGGGGGGGGAGAGGGAGTCACAACCAGGGCACCCTGGGCGAAATACGGAATACACCCTAAGTGTTGACTCTTGTTTAGCGACCCGGCACAACGCTTTATACGCACTGCATCGTATTGGGTCACTGTTTCCAAGGTCCTGCTACCGATAAGCACTGCACAATTCCCTGTCTCTGAGTCTGACTCAATAAGCATGATCGTTTGGCAAATCAATCTAATGTGATCCTACCAGCGAGGTTTCATCCAGGTACTACTGGAAGAGGTCCATTGTTCCTACGTTTGAAGCCAATTTGTTTATCTCGTACTATGGCAATTGGTAACCATGTATAGCGGCCATATTGCTTGAAGTAAAATACATTGCAACTATGGAAATCGGACTATTATTCATAACTTTTAAACGAAAGTACGTGTATTTGACTGGAAAACCCACTGAAATCATGTAATTTACGTACAGTCTGTATTACCATACACCATGAACAATTTAAAACAACTAAATTCCAACTTTGCGTCAATTTGAGCGCATTGTAGAAATGACAGTAGGCCTCTCCAGGTAACCTATAAAAACCTCCTTGGACCAACCACTTACTTGAACCTATGAATACAGCATAGTAGATTGTAAAATTACTGTCGGGTTTAATTATACTTCATGCAACACAGGGTGCACTGAGGACTATGGACCATGGAGACTGAACTATTCAAACTTCAAAGATTCTTATAAACATTTCTTGCAACTTCAAACATTAAACGGTACGCTCATAAACCAATTTGTGACAAAACAAAAATCCCCATAAAGGCCGTCAATTTGTTTACCTTATTTTACTATCGTCATAGCACAACAAACTAGATCCGCTCACCACTGATCTCCGAACAGCAACAGGAACAAATGCACAAGCCCCCAATATATTCACTCACAGCACGCGTATACGGCTATCTGTTTTTAATACAATGGTTTACCATCTAATCCAGAGTCAACAAGAATACCTCAACGGGACCAGCCCCAACCGACACTTACAAAGTATGATACGGGAATATTGAGCATTTGTTGACTGGCCGAGTGGCGATGACAAAATGTTACGCGGAATGACTGGGATTTGGGAGCAGAAGGAGCACTCTGATCTAGATTGGTGTGGCGTGTGACAAATGTATCTCTCTCAGTAATTCCATCGTCCATACTCTAAATCAACACAATAATTTCGAAATATTCAAACCATAACATTAAGAACCGCATTAGCTATTGATCTGCATCAAACGAACAATAAAATCTTATTGCAGACCACAACATTGCATTTAAACATACTGCACATTTCTTCCGTACATCACCAAATCTGCACATATTAGCACAAGCTTGCACTTTGCACATTTGCAGTTCCTCCCGAGATTACACCGTTCGCTTTCTCAGAGTTGGCTGAAGGGGCTCGTGTACAAGTTGCGTGCACTGTCCATCGGGGGGATTTGCCATTGAACCTGACATGGTTGAAAAACTGGTCTCCACTGCCTACTCACGTGCATATCACACCATTCAACACTTACTCTAGTATATTGACGATGAGCAGCGTAAGAAGAGGCGATAGTGGCAACTACACTTGTGTGGCAAGAAATCCGGCACGTGCCGCCACACATACGTCCCTGCTCACAATCAGTGGTAACAAAAAACAAGCGAGAACGAAACTCATCATTAACAGTCATGATTTCCAGAGACTCTCAAACCTAACCTACCCTATGACACATTGCCAATGCTTATCAACTATCTTGGGAAGCTTTTGAATAGACTTTAAAACTGAACAGCGATATGGTGCTGATATTTTGGAGCTCTTTGGGGATGGTTGTAAATGGGTTTACCAACAAGTTAGCTCTTGATAGTACCATGGGAGCATCCAATCGCATCAAGTGAATTTCATTATGTTTTTTAGTATTATCTAGCTAATCAGGGTGAAATAGTTTGATAAAACCGGTAATTTGGGAATAAATGGATCCTCAAATGTCAATGGTGGCTTACCAATTTGAACTGGACATTTTGTTGTAAGTGCAAAACCACAAGTTACCCAATCATTAAATAATTAATAAACGGTAAGGTGTAGATTTGCAAGAAAGATTTTTTTGAGACTCAAAATGTATTACGATTTCCCATCTCCATGAAAATGCTTCGTTCGACCCATGCTTCATGAATGTACCGAGCAGTCCGTGTCAGTAACCCCAGAACGTCAATTGGCTCGTAATAAAATTTTCTTCTGCCCAAAATTAGTTCATGTCCCGTTGATATGAACTCATTTCACTTGTACGTTTAATTTGTCTCAGCGGATAGAAATATTTCAGGAGTAATGAATTGAACGTTACAGTTGATAGTATCATATACCTATAACAGAGTTTTAATACCGTTTCCAATGAGAATCATTCAAATTTGTATGGATATCTTAAAATCCATTTCCTTGGCTGGTGTTAAAAAATGTTCAAATTGGTATACTACTCATAAATGACCTTACTTTTTGGGAAGCCAATATGGGGATGGGTTGTGGAGAAATTTACGGGGGTGGGAAGGGAGGCGCCGGACATCTCCAAGCGTCGTTACGGAAACAGGGCTGGGCCACGGGGGCAAATCACCTATGCAAACCAAAAGATATTTTACGATTGCTAAGTTATATTTTAAGATTGCTCAATATATTTACGATCACCAAAATATATTTCGGTACGGTCTAAAATCAATTCAAGCAAAATTGGTCACAATGGAATCGCTCACTTAGCTTAGCTGTATACTTAGAAATGAGCATGAGGCACCAATGCACCTTCGTATCTCACAAAATGCACCTAGAAGTATCACACGTCTTATATGTAAGCTAAATTAGAAATCGCGCTGAGGTGGAATGCAGGCCAAAAATAAATAAAGAGAAAATTTTTTAGTATTCATCATCTTTGATGTAAAGTAGCAAGTGACAGAAACATCAAACTCGGAAATTATCTGGCTAATTTAACAATCTTTAAGAAAAACACATTTTAAAATGTTATATTCATTAATTTTGATTAAAATTCAAATAAAATTGCCTATGTTGCATATATTACGTAAAAATAAAATGTCAAAAATTACAATAAAACTGGAATCACATTACGTCTAACAGCATTTTGACATCTACGAATGTAACCAAGTTGGCATCCGCCGCTTGTGGCTTTGCTGTCAGTAGTCATGGAATCTATTCAAATTTTCTCTCTTTTTTGCCTGCCTCTCATCTCATATAATATTTATAGAAAAAAAGAAACCTGAAATGTAACTTCTCCGTCTCATTTCCCTCTCTAGCTGTCTAATGTGTGTTCATGCAGTAACAATCAAATAAGAATCCCTTGAATTGAATAAAATTCCAATGCCAATAAACTCGCGAAAGTTAAATGTCACTGAATATTTGATATAAAACGTCATGTTAGTATCACATTATTATAAATGACTGAATCGATTTCATCTAACATGAGTGCATTTTTAGTCCCACCTGAGTGGGTGGTAGAACCGCGAGATGTGAGTGCAATAGCGGGACATTCGGTATCCTTGCACTGCCAGGCTGACGGATTTCCCCAGCCCAACGTCACTTGGAGAAGAGCCCACGGTACGTACCATCATCATCGTACCATCATCATCGTACCATCATTATCGTACCATCATCATCGTACCATCATCATCGTACCACCATTATTAGATAGTATCTTCTACCATAACCATACACTTTCTCCACCATCCAAGCTGCAACGACAACATCGTTAAAAATCCTGCTCAGTTTTTCCACATTTGAGTTGTCCACACGAGTCCAGTGGTGTAGCGGAGATCCAAGTCACCACTGCAAGGCTTGGGTGGCCTGTGAATTTCTGAGCGCCTCTTGATCATACTCTGTTGCAATGGGAAATACGTATTAAGAAAGGAATATCGTACTAGAACGACCATATTTAACGGTAAATTGTCAAAATTAATATAAAGTCACTTTTAGTCTCTAAATGTGGAAAAAAGGTCAATTTTGTCGACTGGCAATCAATAGTTCCTAAATCCGTTTATTCGTACTAAACACATCTCGAAGGCGCTGAAAATTGAATTAAATCGCAAAAAAATTGCCAACGGCGCAGATGTAATGTGACGTACTGATTATTTGAGTCTGAGATTCATTTTGATGCCATGTCATGTTTTTTTGGCAGGGCCCCCAATTTTATCTTGCGGTGGGGCCCCGTGAATTTCCGCTACACCACTGAAATCCCAAGCTTTGTGCTTATCGTTAGGAGGAGCCGTAATGCTGGTTTTATAGTCAGCAAAGTAATGTCACTAAATAATAACTAAATTGTCTTTGAATATGACGTATTATGATTTGAATTAAAAAAACGGTACTTTTGTAAATGTGAATCATCACCTAGTGAACGGATCTTATATTTTGACTGCCTGAACACCCATCTTAGTATATCTAACCAAATTATTTTGGATTTATTTATAACATCACTGAAATTGACATTGTACCAATCAGAGACCACGTTCGCTATACTTGATGAGTGACGCCATTAAGGGCCAGTTTTAAAACTAATGGGAGTTAAGGGAGTTAAGGGAAGTTAAGGGAGCTAAGGGGAGTTAAGGGAAGTTAAGGGAGCTAAGCGCTATTCCTAGGATAAAATCGCTATCGCCAAGGCAACAGTAAATCACGTCAAAGGAATGAATTTCGTTTCTAAGGATTAAGTCTTAATTCACGGTTAAGAAAAGTTGTAAAACTGGCCCTTATTTTCACCAACTTCAACTTGGTTCAGCATTTTCATCGTTCGATCTACTTCACACCAGCTTTAACAGGGTCAAATTGCCGTTCACTACGTTTTGCATTTCTAAAAAGGCAGAGATTTTTTCGGCTACAATAATGGCGCCCACGTCGAATACGATCTACGCGATACTCCATACTTTGTGAAGTATGTTTTTTTATTGACAAGGATTAAACATTTAAAGCCAAATACACGGCTAGTAATAATTTTTTTAAGAACATTAAAATCACTTCAAAAATACGTGCTTACTCGAGGACTTAGGACTTACTCGAGTGGTTAGAGCATTTGCCCGGTTAGCAAAAGGTCCGGGGTACGAGTCCTCGAGTAAGCAGGTATTTTTGAAGTGATTTTAATATTCTTAAAAACATTTGTTTTTTATTGTGCCTTTTGCATGTCCCTCTGATTCTCCTTGTTAGTATATGGTTGTGTTAGAAAGAGGCCACGGATGTGAAACTTTTATAAAACAATTGCTGTCTAACCTGACACTTCGTGTCCATGTGACATCTGCTTTAAGCGATACTCTCACCGACAATACTGACTGTAGACGAAGCATTAATGTGACAGAGAGCTGGTAAGGTGACGACGGCCGTGTTCTTTTGGTAGAGGAACTATCTCAGCTTGGGGAATGAAAATCTAATGGTCTTGGGTAAATCCACAGAAGCCTGCATGAAGGCTGATTGAAAGATTTTCTCAATTTGCTGTACGAGCTTCGATGAACTTGGCGGGAGCTTACCGAATTCGGCTTACGAGTTAACAGCTTCATAGTCGTCTTGTTCTAAAGATACGAGATTCAGTCCCAATGACCGCCAATCCTGACTGGTTTTCGTGACTTCCCACAGTATCAGCAGTGAAATCCGTCTCTTTATACTACGTATCGGCCGCTCCATTTGAAGCCCCTACCAACAAACAGTCGCTTGGTGCTACGAGCGAAAAGCCTCTTCCACGAAGACGATCTCTTCTTATTTCTACATTCCTTTCCCGACTCTCTCCCCCCCCCCCCCCCCCCCCCC
>QKMV01000659.1:0-20393 GCA_003287335.1 Lednia tumana
CAGTTTAACCCAGTTATTAACAGTTTTTTTAAAAACTATAGTGCTGAAATTAGTCAGGAGACTTGAGTCTTAAAAATGTAATAAATTCAATGTTATTTAGAAGGAAATAATTTTAAATTACAAATCAATATTACCTTTAAAGTCAATTAACAATTTGGCATCGTTTTACCTGCATTAACTCAGAAGGCGTTTTCATGTAAGTTCCTATTGAAGACACCATTTTTGATATACTGGAGAAAGCCAGCCCATAACTGCATCAAAGTCACAGATAATCAGTTAATGTTTTAATAATTTAGCCCACATTATTAGCTGACTGCTTTTCCTTACTAGTTCTGCAAATCTTCCCAGCGACGTTGAAGAAAGTCAAACGCGATTGAATATCCATCAACATTAGAAGCCACTGATGCAAATGCCCGGGAACCATCTTGCTTACGAATGCCAGAAATGTTTGAAACAACCATGTCCAAATACCTGAAATCGATAATTAGATTATTTTGTTTATGTTGTGACAGCAATAAATACCAACACAGATATGAGTGTTGACAGCAGCTTAGAAATGTCACCTCTCCAGTGTGCGCTGGTCACGTGAGCACCCTAAAGCATCAAGGATTTGTACTCTCTCCGATACGATGTTGGTATCTAGGTAATTTTTCAAAGCCCAATCCCATTCCTTGCTTCCTCCTAGTCTGATTGCTGTACAATATACAAATTTCCTCTGATTTGGAGATATCCTGGAACAACCAAGTAGGTATAAACATTAGACTGCGAGCGATTTTTATAAATTCTCGGTCAGTCAGGACAGTAACTATAATTCTTGATTGGATACTTGCTTGTTAATGCTAGAGGTCATCCAATCCGAAAATTTCTGCTTTGACTGTGCAATGCATTCAGGATGGTTGTAAGAGCAAGCGCTGGTCAACACATTAGCTCTATTTAAAACATCAAGATGTCCATCGGAAAAGCTTTCTTCAAAACCGAGGCTTTCGTAAAGTTTGCTTGATATATCCAGCATGAAGTCCTAAATAAAATATGTGCTAAGAATTTAAATGCACAAACGAAATTAAAAGTAGCTGTCATCGAGGGCTGAGGACCGTATGTTTCGAAGATTTGCGCGCCTTGATTGTAACCGACACATTTTATGTCCTACAAATGAAACTAAAATTCTGAAAAATAATCAGTGTATCGACAAAGAGTAAATAGAAGTACTTGATTTAAATTGGTGTCCAAATTTTTGGATTTACTTAGAGTTATGACTTTTTGAAAGAACCTTGTTTTAACCATTTTTGGGAATGATTTGTGGCCAAGAAACATGTACCTATGGGTTGTGGTTTAGTCAGATACCTCTATTTATCATTTTAAAATGCACTCATTTGCTTTCAGAGCTTTTTAAGGATTTTTGGGACACAAAATGTGTTAATTACGGGACCTCTCAACCGATGAAACGAAGCCGCTCACCATGCTAGAGCAGAGGGCAGTGTCAAGGACAGCTTCTTCCACAGCTTCAGTCTTAGTCCACAGCCTCAGTCCACAATCCTCTTAAATTGAAATGAAAGTATTGTTTGGAAATAGGTAAGAACCTACCTGAAGTGACTCGTATGCATTAGTTAAAGCCAACATTTGCTGGAGATAAGCAGTATTGGTAAACACTGGATTCCAAGACAAGAATTTCACATCCTCTTTCATGCGATACAGCAAAGAGAGAGCTACGTCATACTCCAGATATCCTCCGGCCGCAAGATTCATGGAGTCGTCAATTAACTGGGCACGAGTAAAATCGGGCAATTCGAAGAAATCTTCGGAAAGCAGATTCCAATTTCGTACATCGTAGTTTACTCGGTAATATCCTAGGGTAATAAATAGCACATTGTCATTTTGGTACATTGTACATGTGCTATAGACACTCTCATGTTTGTCACCATAATACTGTACCAACCTGCTTCTTGGATATTAAATAGAACCCAATCAGCATCGTTAAAGGGCTCTGATATGGATGTCAACCGAATATTTTCCAACCAAAACTGTGGTTTTGGCGATTCAAAGTCGCTATTTGTTTTCGATGTCCAAGTCAACGGCACCCACCATGTGACATTAGTTATGCTGGCATCAACACTGTCTTTTCCTGACCACATATACCTTTCCTGATCGTAAGAGTAACAATGATAAATCTAATGTGATGTTTATTCTAGTATGTAAAGCCTGAAATGGTTCACAAGCACACTTACTTGCATTATTGAAGTAAAATGTTGAGAAGAGTAGTCTCGTGTGATAGACAGAACAGGATAGCCTGATTGTAGTGTCCATGGGTCCATTATAAGTTGCACAGTGACAAAACTTGGCAATGTGTTATCGATGTGAGCTTGGTTTGTCAAGAACTGCCACAAATCATCTTGGCGAGCGTTGCTAAACTTCAACGAGTCAAGGTATGTAGTGAGACCTGCCTTGAAAGTGGCTTCACCCAGGAAGTAGCTCATCATTCTGACCAATGATGCACCTTTATTGGAAAATATCATTCTTTGAATAGGTCTAAAGTATGAGTTAGGGATAACACCGAGTCCATAGTAGACGTGAAACCGGATATCGGATCGTGTGCTAGATATTTTTAGCTCATAAGGAAACCTTGAGTATGTCTACATTAAGTTTCGGCTGAGCTACGAAGGTACAACGGGTAAAAAAGTTGAAAAGCTTACACCAAAATGTTTTTTTTTAATCGAGATATTTGCATTTGCCTCATATTGACGACAAGCGATAAGCGGAGAATGCATCTAAATCCCCTTCTGTAAGAAATTTGGGATTGTAGATTGAGTAACAATGTAGGTAATTTAACCAAGCCAATCCAAGCTGACTCAAAGTGGGGGATTCTGATGCATGCTCTGCCAATCGCTAGTTGTCAATTAGGGACCTATACAAATTTTTCAAATTAAAATAATCATTTTGGTTATAGTTTTTCAAATCTTTTTAGCCTGTTCAAGTGGCCAATAACTCTATATGGAATAACGTCATACTCATATGGATTAACGTCATATAGGTGTAATAGCGTCAAAATTAAATATGAAGCTGCTCTAGTGAATTTGCACCGTTATTGCCGGCTGGAAGGACGTCATATGAAAGGATGAAATTCTTCTAGACTAGGGACGGGACTTAGTCATATAAATTACATGACGTTGTTCCAGTGGTTTGTCACCGTTCTTTCCGACTGGAAGAACGTCATTTTTTTTCGTATGACTTGTTCCACCAGAGTTGTTTTCTAGTATAGTATATGACATCATTCCGGTTGACGAAAAATGGCGACAATTCTGTGAATTCTCTAAAGTTTGATTGCTTATCTACTTCATGAGGTCAGAGGGGTGGAACATCACTTGTGGTTAAGGAGGAATATGCATCTAACTTTTGTGGCTTGTTCATGTGTTTAGCTCAAAATAAGAACACGCACCATTTTTTATTACCTTTTCTATCTAAGTTCTATTTTGAGCAATCAGTATTGGTTTTACAATGGGCCTGTTTTTGGTTGCTTGAAAACACCTATCTTTCTTCCGACCTGGCGTGTGACGTAATTTAATTATTAGGCTTATGACATTCTGTTGCTAGGGTTTCAATACCAAGCCGAGCTTCCTATTTGTGCGTCTAGGTATCAAGAAGACTCGAATCTGGTGACATTTTTACTCTTTTTTTAGATTAAGTTAAAATTTTGGCAAATTAAGTCTTTTAAAAATTAAAAAAATTCAGCGAAAAATGACATAAATGAAATTAAAGACACATCTGTGGGCCAGAAAAAACCCTCCACCCGAAATATAAAGTATGCAATCTAGATTTTATGCATATTTTGTATTAATGAATTTAGGTAGGAAGATAGGGGTTGTCTAGTACAGCAACAGAAATGACACCGCATCTACTAAAGCAAGAAAAAATAAATAAAATGCAGGAGTTTCATAAAACTGTTAAAAATGAAAGACATTAAAAATAAGAAAAAAAATGAGTTACCACCAGTTGGTGGTGACCGTAGAAAAAGCCGAAATACCAATTGTGAACATTTGAAGACTGGTTATTCTTTTACATACCTTTGTCATATGAAATCTTGTCAAATATTTGTCTAATTTGGTCGGGACCGTCTACAGGAACAGAGATCGGATGCGATGACTCTAATGCATCTAATTTCAGCACGGAGTGCAAATTATTGGTCACTAATTGCTCCATCATTCGCCAGGTGGGTTCAACCTGGGGTCAAATGTAATTTCACGTAAAATATCAAAACACCACATGACAATGCAAATCTTAAAGTGATATCAGGTGTTCTGGTTTGGTTACGTGATCGGCTGCCAAGCTTCCTGTGAACGTAGCAAATCCCTCTTTAAGCCAGAGGTCATTCCACCACTGGGGTGTGACCAAATTGCCAAACCATTGGTGTCCTAACTCGTGCCCAATCACATATGCAGTTTCTTGTTTGTTTTCTTCTGTCGATAGGTTTTCATAAAACAGCATTGCAGATTCTCTAAACATATTGTGAAAGAGTTCGTATTATCTAGATATGTAATTGGCTAATAAAAATAACACGTGTCTGGTAAGTCTCATTGTTAAAACCCACCTAAAAGTGATCAATCCCCAATTTTCCATCGCATTAAACCCGAAGTCAGGGATTGCAACAATATCTTGTTTGGGTAATGGAAATGGAATTTGAAAATAGCTTTCGAGGTAGGAAAGCATCTTTGGCCCGACGGAAACTGCATACTCAGAGTATGGCAGGGCTTCTTTTCTAGCCCAGGCTTTGAACTCGAGCGGATTTGCCGTTTGATTATTTGCTGCAGCGACACTTTCTAAGTCTGACACAATAAAAGCCACTAGGTAAGTAGACATATGAAGTGAAGGTGGATAGATGTCCCAAACCCATCCATCTACTCCTTCCCTGGAAAATGTAAACTGTTTAAGATTTTTAAGTTTTTAGAAACTAAACAGGCAAAATATCTGATTAGGTGCACATGCAGACATTTTGCTCACACTGGGAGTGTCTGGTTGAGTGGCATGTTAGATAATGTGTGCATGCTTATTTTCCTAGCAATGCTTATCTGAAAGGTTGCTTTAAATGCTGGCTCATCTAAGCACGGAAAGGCTCGACGGGCGTCTGTGGGAGAAAATTGGGTGCTAGCTAACCAGCTGAAACAAAACAAAAACAATACGTCAGAAAAATGTACCGCTGTCCACTTGAAACTCAAATTGTACTTGTAGATAATAATCTTTCAGCTATGCATAAAATTATGAAGGTACATAAGCTGGTGCCCATGAATGACCCGGACGTATACCAATGATTAGATCCGACTGGGTACACGTGGGTACAGCCGGGGTTCAAATTCTGTGAAAATTTTACCTTAATTTTGAGCAATGTTGGGAAAGACAGGTGCAATATCTACAATAGTGTAGATACTCTAAGAGTTTATTTTTCTGCAATTCTAATAATTTAATTCTATAAATATATGGATATTTTGAAAGTCGGAGGTTTTTAGAGCCATTTGGCCCTAAAAAGGGACAAACATTTTTCAAAACAGAGCAAACACCGTGAAACGTGCACTACAAAATGAAACGTTTGTAAGGATTTTTTTTCGTTAATTAAAAGTTCCGTGCTCAAAATTTTGACCACAGACCGAAAAAAATGCATGTGCCACAAAAGAGTGCCGGAAAATCTTAATACTCTAGGCATTGAAGGCAACAACAAAAAGCAAGGGAAATGCTTGCCGTTTGGCAACCACTAAGTAATATTACTTACTGTGTCTCGTTCGTTGAAGAATCGACGTAACTACTTCTGTAAAACCCTTGCAGTAGATCATTTAACTGGCCAGTAAAAGAGAAATGAATTTTATACACTTTCCCATGCTCAAGAGTCGTACTTAAATAGACATAGTAAAATTGCAGAGCTACATTGTATGCCGTAGATACCACGCGCACTTCTTGATTTAGAGAGACATCTTCAACAACAGTTTTGCTCTCGTCGATTAATATTTCGTTCATGTTAACGACGATTACTTTGGTTTCTGATGTGCAGTTGAGCGTTATCCAAACTTCGCCGTCGGTTGTGAAGTTGTTCACTTCCACAAAGGGCATTAATTGAATCCTGTACGGAAAAGGGAGAAGATATATCTTCCAGACGATAATTCATGGGCTGGAAATATATGTTTCATTCTAATTGCATATAGAATTGAATGGTTTCGTTTGTGGTCCTGAAGGATGAATCCTGTATGGTTGGTACTAGCACCCATGGTATGGTATAGCTATCTAGCAGCCCGATCAAACCCGATTCCACGAGGTAGGTACCCCCGTGTAGGAACCGGTACGGTACCGGTACGGAGGGATACCTACCTAGGCAGGGTTTTTCAGAAGCTGCTTAAAACTTTAATCGACCGTTATAAAACCAGAGTAGACTGCTCATGAGGATGTAGATAAGAGTCTAAAAAATTGTATAACGACTGCACGTGACGTGTTCTTGCAAATGTGATGAGTGCCTAGCTAACCATGCTAAGAGATTTTTATGAATACCTAAACTCCGTTCGGGGTTGAGATTGCAGTGGTAAATCTGTTTGTCAGACGAGGTATCCTGTGAGCTTTTTGAATAGGCTGTCAATCACTAGAGGGTATGTGGTGTGAATTATTCAATCTATGTGTACTTACCAGTTACATTCTTTAAACCTTTCCACAGATGACATGTGACAACCCTTACACGAGCCACTAGACTCACTACAGACCCTCTTACACCAATGATTGGCAGCCTATTCGAAAAGCTCACGGGATACCTCCTTTGACTAGCAGATTTGCCGTTTGCCACTGCACTACTCAACCCCGAAGGGAGTTTAATGCCGAAAGAGGATCTATTCTACTATGGAAAAACTTACTGATAATTTATTGGCAGAAGATTCGTGGGTAGTCGCGAATCTGATTCTTGCAATGCCAAGCTATGAACTAAGAAGAGTGCAGACAAGACGAGATGTTTACTGGTTACCCCCATGGTCATGCTGCAATTCTAACCCAACTGCATGGGCATTCGATAACGCTGCTTGTCGATCTAAAATTACAAAAAACCAAAAGATCTTCATTTTAGAGGCAATTATTTACTCACCATGCGGTTTACTCGCTAATCATATCGGTCTAGCCAAGTCAACTATTTTTCAACCTTAAACTGAGTGCTTTCTTACGTTTTTTTAATGGAGGAGGAACATATACTTTAATCATTTAATTAGGCCCCACCCCGAGGTGTTGGCTTCACTGGTCGGCTTTGCCACAAAATTGTGTATGATTTGTTAGCAAGAACCGATTGAGTACATTATTTTTGCTTCATCACTACAAACACATGACGCATGACACCAAAATGTTATTTCGATTTGAAATTTTAACATTATCTCTAATGCAGGGTTGAAATTAAAAGTAGGCTTTAACTTTTTTAAATTTATAATGAGAGCTCTTTTAAATTCGAGTCCCTTAGTAATTCCAGCCCCATAAAATTATAATTACCACGTCTAAATTACCTTACCATGAGGTTGTGTTGTGAGTTCTGGCTAAAGTGTCTTGGCTATGAAACTTCAAGCTTGTGTTGCGAATTCTGGCTTCAGATTCTTGGCTCTGGTGAGCTCACTATCTTTGTTTTCCGTCACTCGATACTCTATGTTTCCTAACCGTACGATTTTCGACGTCCATTAAGTTGTTTGAAGTTAAGTTAAGTGAAAGTTTAGTTAAAGCTAAAAAGTTAATTTTAAATTGACGTTTCAACGTTTTGCTTGATTTTTATAGACGTTTGAATTTGTTTGACTAAATGACGTTTCTCAGAGTTAGGAGGCTTTGGTTTCTTTGTTTTTATTGAGGAGGCACACACTGAATGATATTCCTGAGTGTTTATGCATAGTAATTAGTAATTCTTGCTTTCTGAAGTTTTAATTAATGCAAAGTGACAATCTTTCTTTGGGAAACCATCACGATATCCCCCTACGCCTCGAAGCAACATTCAGTGTCATAGAGCGAAATGCTGTCGACAGACTGTTGACGAGGGGTGTCACCAAAGGGTGTCACTGTCTTCGCCTAGCAGACTGCTGGGCTCTATGCATCTCGCACTCATCTTCCTCCGTCTTTCCACAAAAATCAAGAAAAGTAAAGGCGTTGAGGTCTTGAGAAAGTGCTCCATACAAATAAAATGCGAGCGAAAGGTGGAGCAGACAAGATACCTGGTTCGAAATATAACGTACACAAATTATAGGAGCGTATTTGCCTCTACAGAAAAAACCATTTTATTACCTACCAGTACCACCCTTATAAATCCTTACAATTCACCATATTACTAAAGATGGTTAGACATACGTATGGTAATTCGTGAATTAATCTATGTACACGTACAGAAGTGGCATATCGTACCTACCTGATTATCCGAGTATCTGAAGAAAGGAGACATGAACGAGTCAGAGGATTTGCCAATACTGCTGCCGAGTGTTGACCGTGCCAGCAGACTCCTAAACTTGATCTTCCTATCATAGTAAAATCACTGATACCAGATCAAGTAAACAACTTTGAGGTAGATAACCTAAGAATGCGTGTGTGGCCGTGAAAATCGAATGGAATACAGACTCTGACGATATTCAAATATTTATCATATCAACCAAAATATCATATTTGTATGAATAGCTAAAGCTAAAATCATGTTTAATGATACTGACTAACTGTTTACTTGAATTGTATTGTCCAATTTTTTATTAATCAATATGAAACGGTCCGTGAAAATGTCTTCGCAAGTGCCACGAATGTTCATAAAAACCAGGACATTTTTATTTTGTGCTAAGCTAAAAGAAATGTATTTTCAAAAAAATAGTGAGCCAGCAACAAATGAGAAATGGTCGCGGATAGACCGAGACGTGTTCTATAGTTGGCCTGCATAATTTTTCTGCACATCAAGGCTAAAACCATCCGTATGGATAGTCTTGAATAGCGGAAGTGATCGGTCACCCAGAAGTTTTTTCCGCGACCCGAGCCATGACCGCCCGTGGTTTGTTTACTCCCCCATTCTCTAAGAAACTGGAGAGGTACTTTATTTTGTTTTCATACCGGTAAGATGTACATGTTATTTAAGCAGCATGATTGTCCGCAGAAGGTGTGCACATTCAAGCAGTGTCGAGACAACTCAAAGTAAATAAAAAATCCCTGGACCCTCTCCCAAAAGTCATAGGGATACACCGATTTGCTTTACAGACACCAAGTAAACAAAAACTCTTACATCGATCAACTCGATCGACGCGAGAATAGCACGGAAATATGCGTAAAATACGACATATTCCGTCGGAAATCACCTGCCTGTCTGTGGCTAAAATAAGAGCCAATTTTTTATACAACGTAGATGAAATATGAACGAACATGCTATCAATACCCAATGTTTGTTTGGACCAAAATTACTCCTAGGTGCTCAGGGTCGCAAACTTGCCGGTATGATATATTATGAGAGCTTTCGACTTGAGCATCCCAGTTTGAGCACCCCAGCCTGAGCAACAAGTTTTAAAAACTCCCCTAAAATTCAAATAATCTATTGTTAATCCATAGCGGGCAGAATCGGATTTGGGCAGAAGCAAACCCACATACAAACCCTGTTTCTTGAGAAGGCAATGCAGTGCAATATTTTGTCAATGCTGTCTAGCAATATCTACATTTGTCCATGCAGAAACAAAAAAGACATGGTGTTCAAAAATATTGCAACTAAAAAAATGCTTCCCCACCGCTGTTTATAGTAATGTTGAACACACTTTGAAATATACTCAAAGTCTGTGCAGACCGAAAATGTAACATTTTATGTCACCAATTAGTAGGTATGTATAAATATCTATTCTGACAGCCAATTAGTTTTTGACATCGAACATATGTTGACATTATACGACGACTTATTTTTCCACATTTTACGGAACCTTCAGATTTAAGACAAAACGAATACCAGTATTGCAATGAAGTTATCTCCGTAATCTCAAAAGTGGCATACAATTGTATTTTACAAATTAAAAACATACAGAGATAGATGCATGTGCGGCAATTCTTTATAATGTAAAAAAACATATCGGGTTGTATTATGAGTGAGTAAAAAAAATAAGTTAGATTAAAAAAAGACAAGTGTTCGATAAGATTTCTTTTTTAAGTTGAAGGAAGATCTTGATGATTGGTTATCCCCACTGAAAACTATGTCGCAACCTTCCCTTCCACCGATTGGTTCTAGATAGACGGCGGGGATAGGTTTCCTGGAGACCAAGGCTCAGTAAAGCACATTGTAGTTCGGCGGCTGGTGCCTTTTGTCACATGTGCTCTTCAGTTCGACGGGAACTGCATGCATGCACGTGCAACTGACAACTGCACTTTCCGTGCATTATTACGTATTTTATAGCTAAGATTCACACACATTTCGAATTTCCGTTGATTGGAGGCACAAATAATGCGTGTTAATGGGTGAAAATACACGGACGTTTCAAATGAGATATATTTTTTCAAAACAAGACCAACTTTTATAACGAATGTTCACCGCGTGAAAGCAGAGTATTTATGAAGTTTTCCTCGTGTGTATAGCGAACCAAACCCTGAAACAGTAGCTGTCACTACCGTCGGGGCATAGAAGAGATTTCAAAGTTTTCTTCTCGCTTATCTTATCGTCATCATCCAGATAAAACAAAGTGAAGTGAACATAGTTTGTCGTAAAGAATCACTTGAAACTTGATTAAATGATGGCAGGCAATCAGGACGGTACACATGCCTCACAATCGCAACATATCCAATACACACAATATTGCAACGGAGAAAGCAATAACTATAACAGCTACCCTTCCACATCTTCCGCGGGTAATCATGCACTGTTTTCCTTCCCACTTTATCCCAGTTTTCGGGACATGTTCGATAACTTACCCGACTCTCCTTACGATTCGTTCTTTCATCCTCCCGAGCTAGATCTCAAAGAGGATGAACAAGATTTGCGATACGTTTACGAGAACCCTTGCAATCACTCTATCGTAAATAACAATTGCTCGTTGAGAGGAGTTTGGTATCGTCAAGTGGAAAGCTATCCATTCGGAGAAATCAGTCACTATGAAACTGAAGACGAACTAAGAAACAATACATTGGATGGACTTAATATGCATTTCTTCGCCGACGAAGAGAATGGTAACAGAATCGATTGCAATGGGGTACAATCTCAATCGGGTGGTTGCACGAAAGAAAAGGCGCCTAGTTCGCTACAGGAACCACGTGGCTTTCCGGACAACAGGGAACACGAGCAAGGAAAAGATAGCATACGGGTGCAAAGTGTGCCTTTTGGGGGCAACTCCGGTCTAGCGCGGAGCTTGTCGTCCGAATCTTTGCTTCCTAAAGCACCCCCGCCCCCGGATGAAGGACTTGTACACGAAATAGTTCGCTGTTCTGACTCTACTGCAAGTAAGTGAAACTTGACTCTTATTATTATTCAGATTATCTAAATGCCACAGCTAGCCTGATGGTAATGCTATATAGTGTATCCGTCTAGCCAAAAATTGCCCCTGACAATACTTCCAAACTTAACGTTATCATCCCTGAGAATACTTCCGCTACAGTTTGGTTCCTAAACAAAGACCACTGGGTCTGGGTTATTCTGAATTGGTGATAAGTCGTGGATTAGTACTTCCACAAAGGGTACACACATTGTGGGGAGGGTGAGTATGTCTCCCCCCCCCCCCACTTCCCAATATAATTTCGATTTGAGCTTAGATGTGCGCTTGAATAATTTCTTACGTAAGGGCAGCTAAGGATTTCATTCGGCTGTGTGACAAAACAGGAACCACCTGTCACCTCGGTAAATTCCGTGAAAATCCAACACCTCCCGATAATTTTTTAATAGCTGGGAGTCATCGCGACCTTCCTGAATAAACAGCAAATAAAGTATTTATTTAGAGAAACCCTCGTGTTTGTTCAGACACATATAGCTGTCAATAAGAAATTACTCTCCCTCGCAAGAAAAACCACAAGAAAAAGAGATCATGTCTGTCTTGAAAGTCGTAAGTCGTAGCATCCTCGATTCCAGTAATCTTGAAAAAACACAACTCCTTTAGGAAACTCACAAAAATAGTTACGAGCTTGGAAAATAGAACCTTCTGGCTTCGAAATATGAAATAATGAGTGCTTGTTTTTCCAGACACTATCGGTTCAACTGTTGAGGTGAACAAGCTACGCAAAGATCGCACAGCATTCACTACCCAGCAACTTCAAGAGTTGGAAGAAGAGTTCAACCAGTCAAACTATCTCACGAGGCTCCGGAGATATGAAATAGCGATTGCTCTGGATCTTACAGAAAGACAGGTACATATTGTGCACATTCGAAAAACAAAATTGTTCCGTGGCAATTACGGATAGCGAGCAATTACACGATTGGGTCTTCCCTACAGGTAAAAGTATGGTTTCAAAATCGGCGTATGAAATGGAAAAGAACGAAAGCTGGCCGGGAGAGTGAAGGACCAGCCGTGAGAAAAAAAAGAGGAGAAACTAAAAGAAAAAATGCACAAATGCAAGCTACTGAAAACAAATTTGAGGTACGCTACGCAGCTACGGCAAATAAATGGAACAATTAATAATGTTGAACATATTCTCGACAGAATATAGCAGTAAGTCACGGTACTTATAATTTACAATCCTCCGAATGTAACAAAAGTAGACATGATTCACCTCCACAACTCGCCTCTCCGGCCTTCTGCAGTGTAGAAAGATGACGATTTACTCAGTGATAGGATCAATGTACACAAAACTTTAGCGCATCTTGCTCGATTGCAGCTTGCAACGGACCACGGACCACGCTCGATGGAGATTGCTAGATAGTAACCTCCACAAGATTTACTTTGTGATACAAATTCTACCGCTCCACTCGCTCCAGTAAAAGTCAAGTTCGCTGTTCATAGATTAGTACATTTTTTCATGGAATTTCATTAACGTATAAAATATCTCTTCCCGAGACTGAATAACACGAATTTAAAACTGTACCTCATATCCCATTTACCTACAAATTCTTACAGTCCAATCCACATTAGCTTACGAGAAATCCTAAAGGTATTTTTTTATAAATATTTACTCATTTAAACTATCTAAATGATTAAATACATACTACGTATGTGATTGCCTAGGTTACTTCATTGTAAAAGAAATGGCAAGATACACTTTAATAGAGTGGAAAACTTATTTGGTCAGTGGCGTTGTTCCTGGGCCCGAGGCAAGATTTATCAATGGGCTACCCTTCCCAATCTTATCTGGCTATGAATGTCACCCGGTGGTGGGATCGGTTACATCGAATCCTTCGGTCTCAATCTCTTTGGAATTTGATGTCGAAGCAGAATTATTCGAAGAAAGAACAGATGGGACGAATAAACTGTCAATTTTGTCTAGTTTTCTCACTTT
The DNA here is from genome assembly GCA_003287335.1 of Lednia tumana. Lineage (NCBI taxonomy): Eukaryota > Metazoa > Arthropoda > Insecta > Plecoptera > Nemouridae > Lednia > Lednia tumana. The sequence continues at coordinate 13,399 of QKMV01000659.1, forward strand.
GCTTCTTTTTTTGGTGGGCCTCGCGTAGGCCCACAGGGTTTGAACCAATTCCAGCGAAATACCAAACAGCTGCTACTACGATTGCAAACTGAAGTCTGCTAGCAGAAAATTCGCTGTATAATATCGAACGCAAGGGTCAACAGCAAAGGTCTTCGCCGTAGGTTCGTAGGACCCCTAGAAGAGGGAAACCCCTGGGCCCCAGGGCGGAAGTTACGCCGCTGTGTTTACTTGAAAAGCTCCAGCCTACTCAAACGAACAGCAGAACGATCGTCAGTGAAGGGACTACGAAAATATTATGCATTACTACTAGGTAGGTACAAGATTAGACAAACAAGAATTCGTTGCACAGTGAACACGACAGCGTCTCATGGTTCTCGAGATGACTGTTTCTCTGATATCGATTTCAAATGGAAAATATTCTAAAATTTCATGAATCGAGCACAAATTTTGATTTTTTGGGAATGGTAGCCGGTACGTGGGCACCGCTAGGAATTTTGGCATGGGGAAGAAGTTGGATGTTTGTTTTCGTTGCTAAAGGTTTAAGTTACACACAGTCCACAATTGTACCAAGTGTGGGTTGCCAGATTCACAACTAGATAGTGGGAAAATATTTCGAAAACCCCATAAAAACGTACCCTGAGTCTCTGAAAGGGGTTTAGGGGGAGGGGCCATAGCTCCCTAGGATGAGGAGCCCCCGAAAAATTGAAATCAACGTTTTTTTGGCACAAATCTACGCGTTTGTATCAGGAATCAAAACCGTATGAAAGGAAGAACATAATACTTGTTTCTAGGCACGATTTTGTCAGTAAATTCAGTTTGGGAATAGAATCGAGTGCGGACACGAAAACGGACACATGCTTTTCTTCTGGTCAGTTAATTTTACACAAAGTATTTGAACCGTTCGAAACAATTATTAAAGTGTGTATTGCACCGAGCCGGCATGCTGGGATGCAATTTCATCCCGGGTCTTTGCCAATCCGGGCGCCAAGAAAATGCACAATGACACAAAATTTTATCAAATTCTTCAGACTCATGGCCATCTCCTAATCGTAGCACTAGTTTTTTTTTTCAGTTAGTTGTTTCCATAACTATTTCGTTACTTATCCTAAAAATAGGATTTCCATTAAGGGCCAGTTTTTCAATAGCCGGTTAAGAAACTAACAAGCTGTTAACTTGTTATTACCTTAGCAACATCCAATCAGAAGTGTTAATTTTGAATTAACGGTCGGTTAAATATCTAACCAGCTATTGAAACACCGGCCCTAAGTAGGCAAAGGCGTGCAATTGTCTTCACTATGGAAAAAGTTGTAGGGTTAAGTCGACACCATTTTGTTACAGATTTTTTTACTTTTTTCCAAAATCCAGTGCCCTTCCTTGTTCCCTCGCCCCCTGCTGGCGCCTACGAGCCATTAGTCTCCAGTCGCCACTTAATTTTTTTACATCTGACAGAATCTTGTGTGCCACTGAAGCAACATTCAGCTAGCTTATAGATGAAGAAAATGTAAGTAATTGCTGTTGTAATCTAACTGGTCCGGAGTTTTAGACTTACGTCATTTGAATATGTTTCGTAGCACCACAGAAAAAAACACTATTGTCAGAACTTGCTTCTGCAATCCAGACAAGTTTAGCAAACGTGTGTCCAAGCTCATAGGTATTGCATACTCTATGAAGGCTTAATTGAAATTCAAAATTTTGGGAGGAAAACACAGAAGTTAAAAACATTACATAGCATTTTCCTCTTTGGGTTCTCTTTCTAATTACCAGCTTTCGAATTGGTTTTGGAAACATCATCACCGAGGAAATTAGATGCAATAATTTACTATCAATCCACGATTCCAGAACCTGTCATTGGTAAACCGGTGAGCAGGGCAGGTCAGCCGGGCACCAAGCGTGAGCGAGATTTGAAGAATATTAAAATCACTTCAAATTAATACTAGCCATGTATTTGGCTTTAAATTTGTTATCCTTGTGATTGAGATTGTTTTTACTCAATAGTGAATATTATGCACAAGGACATTTCAAAATAAAACATGCCTTATCATTTTAGTCTTGCATCATTCAAATTGAAAACTAGAGAAGTCCTTTCATTTATTTGTGGTAACTGATACAATGGCCACCCGAGTCGAGTAAAAGAGTGTTTTACGCCAATAATTCCTGAATGCACAACTTATAAGATAGAATTTGCATACATATATATAATGAAAGAAGACTTGGTAGATTTCTTAGCCATATAATTTTTTTTTAAAGTATTAGCAAGCCAGGAAAAAATGGGGAATACTTGTTTTTGGGAAGTTTGTTTGTTTGTAAAAAAAAGTGAACAAGCAATGTAAAAAATTTAATTACGGCCAAGAAATCTACAAGATTTTTGTCAACATGTTAAAACAAACCACGCTTTTCTACAAGCTGTGCGTGCAGGAATTATTGGCGTAAACCATTGTTTTGGTTTTATGGAGCGCATTTATTTGGTTTGTTGAAATTTTGGTTCAAAAGAACAAGATTTTCCCGTCAATTTATCTCGCAAGCTTAAGCTTTATGTTACACACACATCAAAATTTTCTTTCTCGCCCGTTTAAAATTTTAGAAAGTCAGTTGATTTTAATTCAAAACTGACAATTTTATAAGTTAAAACCATTTGCATATCTAAAACAATTATTACATTACACTAACTTTTCGTTGGGATGATAAACTATGGAATTGCTGGCGTTTCTAGAACCGAGGATATAAAAATACATCACCAGGCGTATGACTTCCTTCTACCATTGTCTCTTAAACAGATATCATGTAACTCTAATGTAGGTAGGTGTCTTCAAAATTCAAAATCAGATTTCTTGCAGGAGACATACAAACAAAAAATAAGGGTGGTAGTTACTTGGTAAACCAAACTTTATTGTTAACCCCCAGGTTGTAAAACATAAGGCTCATAAAACTGTTCATTAATTGCAACCAAAGGATGTAAAAACTAATTTCTATTAATCCTTATATCGAAGGTCAAGTACGACAAGAACATTGTCTGCATATAAAAAAACAAAAAAAACAATGAACCTGTGGATCAACATACATGTATATTCACAAATATCCAAAATCAAGATAAGTTACAGAAACCTCACTTTCTTTTAGAGAAATTCAAATAGTACAGGTATGACTCCTTTCAACTACATATAATTTGGAATAGCGGCTATTGCAGAGCGCAATTGTGACATATTCTGCCGAGGAAATTGTGGTGGCTCGCATGGTGCCATGTTGCTCGCTTCCGAAAACGTTAAAATGTCCGGGATGGCAATGTTTTTAGGTCTCAAGCACGACAGGCATCCAGTTGCGAGCTTCGGAGGCGATCGGAGCTTGAAGGCACTTACAACCAGAGATTTTTAATTTTTGACAGCTTGACATGCCGCCATGCGAGCTACCACATTGTCTTTGGAAGAAAATCTCTCTATTATGCCAAGTGTCTTGACAGTCATTATAAATTCTATGGTTTTCACCTCGTTGGCAGCATTTCAAATTTTGACCACAAACTCTCCTATGCGTCAATGATTTGTCATGATTAATTTTAAGTGCGACTCCATTGGTGGACTGGTACCCCATCAGGGACAGCGAAGTCAATCTCTGTATCGCTGGAATCTTGAACAAGGACCAAGCTCTCTTCATCCTTAGAAGAAGCAGTGCTAGAATCTTCCTCATCCACAATTGGCATTATTGCCTTCTGCTTGCGTGAAACCTGCAACAGTGAAGGAAATCGCACATCAGTGAGGTTGCTACAGAAATTTGGCAAAATATGCATTTTCAGAGACCAATGCCTTGGCACTTGTTGCACCCACTGATCTTCATCTACTGTGTGGTTAATTTGTAATAGGCGAGGAATATTAGGTTGAAAAGTCGTCAAATAAAAAAGTTTGTTACCACGGTCGTATATCGAGCTAATATTTTACCCCTTGTTCAGAGCACCATGGGAATTACCAGTGTCTTTGAACACCCGGCACAGCCCTAGGCTCCATCCCCAAAAAATTATCAGTCAAAATTTTAAGAAAAAAAAACAAACTGTATTGTGTCATAATGAATGCTTTTGTGTTACCTATAAACACCAAATAATTCTCAGTTAAGTGTTAGTACGTGCCTAGCAATAATCAGTAGCAAAATTGGCAAGTTATATATTTTTGATAGTCAAATCTTACAAAAAATAGACCGAAAATCGATAACAATAAGTACACGGCGCAAAAGAAGTTTGTGAGAACTGAATATTGGTCTCCGCACTTTTATATTTTTACTATTCGATAGCTGTATTCATTGGGTATGATAAAAATGATATAAATCACTCAAAATGTTAACTTTAAAGCAGAGTTTTCCGAAAAGAAGCCATGCGCGACCCGTGAATTACGTTTCCTACCACGTTACGGCATGCATGGCGAGGCAAATATTTATACTTGAAAACACTTTTTGTCTTCACAACTATTTTAAATCCTGTACGAAGCATCCAGTACAACAAAACGCCCCTAAATCTCAAACCCAAATCTCAGATATATGCATTAAATTTTTTTATTACATGAATAAAAAGCCTAAATTGAATTAAAACTGAAGTTTCACGGCCTGTAAATTTGAAAATTCACGTAGGTATGATATAGTCTACGGCTACGAGAGGACAAGCCCCATAGTTCAAATCTTTGCACACGAGTCTAGTGCATAAGTCAACGTGCGAGGACGTAACCGTGACGGCAAGTACGGAAGCACGTGTTATGGGTGTTCACAAATTCTAATAGTACGCCGTTATTTTGGGCAAGGTGGCGCTCGGAAATTTGAAACTTCTTGAGAATGCCAATTTGTTTGTTAGCTTAAATATTTCCCTATCTTCTGGAATTAATCTAATAAAACACGCCTCTACCCCTCCTCCCTAGCCTGTCGTAAGGGTTTGTGAATGGAACCAAGATTATTTGCTTCCTTGTAATAAGTGGCATTCCTGTTGGCAAGCAAACAACAAATACAAACACAAATTATATGAAAAATACAGAATATAAAAGGTGCCGTTATCCTTATTGAACACAATGGTTCGAAAATATGGATACATATTGACGTCTACAACAATGCCCTTGCTTGAGCCAATATTATTGTAGAGTAAAACCTCGTTAATGTGAAGTTCAAGGTACCCAAAAAATCCCACTTCGATATATCATATAAACGTTTTTTGAATGCATGACAGTAGAAGGGGCAATTGCGTTTCCCTACTTCCACTCCCTCAACCGAAAGCCTGACCGTGCGATCACATCAAAATCACATCAGCCGAGCTGAAATGCCCTGGCGTCCGGGATGGTTGAGATATGTTTTTGCGCGCGATGAAGCTAAGGGGATTCCAGCCGAGTCATGGGATATGAGATGACTAAATAATTCTAAGTTAGCATCTTGAGTTTCTTCTGACGTTCTTTTGACCGCAAGACTTTAGTCTTAACTTTTCTCAAATAATTCGTACACATTTTTGGATTCATGAAAGGTGTTAAGTTTAAACGACCAAATTTAAAGGTTATGTAGGGGGGCAACAGGGGGGATAATTATTGTTTGAACTCTGGGAGAGGCGTATTTCGATATAGCGAAATCATAACGTACAATTCCTTTTACCTGCGGCTGGGGTATGACGAGACTTCAAATTAGAGGGAACTTGGGAGTAACAGCGTTCCTATTGTCGAGGCTTTACTGTACTTGTAGAAGTTAGAAAGAATGTGGGTGCATAATTTTAGTTTGAAAAAAAAAACTTAAATAGGCTACCAATGCATTTATTGTGAATTTATCTTCGTTTGGGGCATCTTTAATGTGTCTTGTCACGTCATCCAATCTCTTTGATTTTGAAACCAACGTGCAATGACCATCTTTTCACCATGGATGAGATGGTTTTTGTGTTTTATGATTGACATTTTGTCTCACGCTGTTGTGTGACAAGATGGTCAAGAATCAACATGTCATTATGCTGGTCTGATGGCTATTTTATGATTCACATATGAATTAAGACAATTGCCCTCTTCTTTTTTTAGGTGATTTTGGATCCAATTCAATTGATATAAAAGCAAACTTGAGGAACATCTTTGCAAAGTGCGTAGGGAGTTGCAATCAGGGGGGCTTGTGTAAAAATATTGCTGTTGATATCCCTTGTTTTATTTTCATTGCGAATTGAAAGACATAAATCAGTTTCAGAGAAGCTGCCATTGTTCGCAAATTATAGACGAGTAAGAGTGACATCACACACTAACTTAATTCCATTGCCAAATTTTTCAATATTTTATTAGCATTTAAAAACTGACTTGCAATTCAATTCTTGCGTTGAGGATACTGTGGCAAGTTCTAGATAACATCAATCTACTTTTGATGGAAAACTTTCCCCTTCATTTTCTTGAATTGAGCCAGTTACCAAAAAACTACTAGGTACACAAAGTCGAGTAAAAGCAACGACTTTATTAACAAATACATTCATCTCATTGAATGATTTAGGATTCTCAAACAGTGGGTATATCGTTTCGGTCTACTTAGATCCACCAAATTTTTTTAAATACGTGAAGAGTGTTGCAAATTATATTAAGGCACTGTTTACTTGATACCAGAGAAAAAAGTAAGGAATCTTACCTTTAGGTTATAAGAAATGCCTTGGGCTTCAAGCTTCTTCTTAAGTTTGCCAGCTTGCTTGTAGATTTGAGCTAATGCCTTCCTTTCTTCCTCAGCCGTTTGTTGTCTATCTCTCTTTCTAAGGTACGATCGACGACGGATAGCAGTGCGGCAATGTTCCGGATCAAAAGGTTTTTTATTCTTGTGGGGAAGAGGTCTTTCCTCTTCTGGTTTTAGCACCTTAGCTGAAGAATAACAATTTACACCCATGCTTAAAAGATGTGTGTGTATGTCTAGAATACCAGGTTAAGAAATTTACACATTTTGAGGAACTACAAAGTGTCATCACAACTGGGATTTCATTCAAAATCCTTTGCATTGCTATACTATCCATAGCTAATAGCTATCATATATATATA
>QKMV01000660.1:0-20388 GCA_003287335.1 Lednia tumana
GGGTGGGCGAGGCGGCAGAGGGGGGGGGGGGGGGGTATGGAAACTGGAAAGCGGTGAAGTGGGGCGCACTCGGGGCGGGATGAGAGATGGTTGTTGAAAGGGACCCGACTGAAGGTAATCAGACACTTGAACCAACCTCAATCACTTACCAACTAGCATGCACAAAATGCGTGAGTTTCAAGAGTAATTTGTGCCATACTCTTTGTAATAAGTGTTGACTTTTGTTTGAGTATCCAATTCCAGTTTTCTGACTCCAGACCCATAAGCTTATAATCAAGCGGTAACCTAAAACTGACTCAGGCCGTCATATACGTAAGCTTTGAAGTGGCGTTGAGGTACTGGATAAAATTAGGTGGACAGTTACAACCACAAGCCTTATGACCTACGATTTTGTAACGTAATAAAACATCATTTTAACCCCCCCCCCCCCCCCCCCCTCCACGCCAACCCAATAATAATGTGGCATAAAAAGCTGCATGAAGTTTGCCTTTGTCAATGATGTGAATCTAAGCGCGAGGCATATGATAACAGTCGTATTGCTTCGCAGATTAGAAAGCGTGGGGCTTATCGGAAATGTCGTGTAAGGCTACGGTCGCACTAACCTCTCATGATTGCGAGAATGCATGCTGCCCACATCCACTTGCACGGCGCTAGGCCGCTAGGCCGCTAGGTAGCGCGGCGCTGCGCGGGTAATGCATTGCGGGGCGGTCACCATTTACTCGGCCGCAGTGTGATCGCCTAAACTGATATTACGTTGCGTGCCTAACAATATTACCACCCATGGTTAGCGTGGCTCGACCTCACTTTTGTGTGCTGTATACAGTGTGTCCTGCCCCTGGAGAAGGACTATATGCACTTACGTGACTTTCAGCTATAGGGGCTGGTGGCGAAAAAAACAGCGATTCAAACGATTTGTGTAAATAGTATTTATAACTGAAATGCATTCATTATTTATTGCGAATAGCTAGGTATGTGACCAATAGTTATTTTGTGTGTTTAACGTGTTTCTTGAATATCTGATGTCGTTGCAATATTTAATAATGGGTAGTGGAAAAATCGAGCACGCTCCGAACAGAATCGGAATGGTTATTTCTCTATTAAATGCTAGCCAATCGAGACTAATTAGAGATTCGAGAGTTAAAGAAATTAGTATGCAGCCCAAAAAAAAACTAGCAGTCATCGTAGGCACGGAAAAAGTACAGGTTCCATGTTACAGAATTTTGGCGGAAAAAAAAATTGAATCATAATGGCACTCGACTTTTGGCCAGTCCTTTATTTCCACGAGCTCACCTAGAACTCGACATCACGCCAGCCAGATCTCTCAACCTGAACTTTTCATGGCATTCACGGCGACGAAAAAGCCAAATGCACGGTTGATATTTTTAAAATGCGACATTTCTTTGCGGTAAAATATGAACATATTATGCTAATGTTACAACACAACACATTAGGATCGCATTATGACGTAGCTATAGCAGGCTGCATCGATGTGTAATAAGCACGACTGCTCGCACAGTTTGCGTGCGCCAATGCGGGAAAAGTGCGTAAGCTGGTATCACACACCGCGAGCGCGCGCTGCGCGCACACACTATCAGCATTATGACAGATATAAAAGTCGTTGCTGCATTTACACACGCTTTAATGCATCGATTTACATGCCCATGCGCTTCCCACGAGCACCGCCGATCGCTGCTAAATGTGATTTAAATATAAATGAAGACTATGCAGCATTACTAGAGCAGAGAGAATGGAATTGCGTCGGAACTGAAAGTGCCTTCCTTCCATGGCAACACTTAAAACTAAAGTAGCTCTATTCCACGTCACTCTAGCAAAGCGCTCAGAGAATTAATAAAGTTCCCAACTGATGATAGTTGTTTAAGGTAGCAAAGGACTTTTCAAGGATGCACTACAATCAAACGTCCCAAGTTTTAATTAGCTCCATACCGTATACGGATTGAGATCTTCATTTTTAATCCACGCTTAAGTTCTTGAAGAAGAACTTTTTAAAAACTGCCTCGTCGTAACAGTGATTACATTTTTAAGTAGTGACAATAATAATTGCTTTCTTATTGCAGTTTAAAAGACAATGAAAGAAACATAATATTCTGGAGAGTGGCATCGCAAGACAAAGCAAACCGGCTGCCTGCTGTTGACCTACAACCTAGACAATATAAATCTCATGTGTGTCTTTCATTGTTGATAAGAATTCCTTCCCCCGTCTAAATGATCAATGAGCAATGTCGACCTACTACCACGTGCGGTCCCCGGTGACAATTGCACGCTTGGCTGACTGGCTGGATGGCTGGCATCCCCCCACACAGCAGATGCCCCAAAAGTAACCATTAAAGGAGAACGCGACACCGGGGCCGTTGATAGCCCCCGAGTCATATATATATATATACCTAGTCCTAGTGCGAGATAATAAACTTACAAAGTTATGAACTAGCGATTATTGGGAAAAATATCGTCCAAGTCAACGTTCAAGATCTGGCAAAACATTGTTTTCCCTGTAAAACATGTCACGGCGGATGTTTTATGCCGCTGCTGCACGATAACGTTTAATTGCGTTACATTGGCGCCCGATGGAAGTGGAGGTGCCTAACACACGCTTCGAAAAAAAAAACTAACCTTGATTAATTCATTAATTACACGCACACATTCCAAGAAACTTATCACACTCGGTCACCACACGGACCATGGTGTAAATCAAACATGTAACTATGCGTTTTGATATACTGTTCAGATTACTCGTTAGGTACTTGGTACGAGGCATGGGACGCATTTTCTGGAAACTATATCATGTCAGTATTCCAGCCCTCGTAATAACAGGGCATCATTATGTTGTGCATGTGAAAATTCTCAGGGAGAGTTGCATAAGGCCACCTAGTTGTTATTTCAGTATTATTAACTACACCAAACTGTAAGCACAAAGTGGTCTTGACCTAGATTTTCCAGGAAACGTTCCGTTTTTTTAAAAGCGATGAAATCAAGTGAATTTCGTTTTATTAGGTGACGCAAATTAGCCGTCGTTCTTGGTACGGGCGTGTTTTGTTTTTCCTCAAAAGCGTGACTTGTCCGAAAATGTCTGCGCGTAGTGTTCCGATTTCTTCCCAGCGACCAGAATTCCCACGTCACTTTCCATCACAAAACAAAGACCTCTCTTTTCGTTGGCCACACATTTTTATTGAAATGCATCAATAAGCATTACAATATCTTATTGCTTGCTTTACTTGGGACGGGACAAACAAGATACATATTTCACAAGAAAGGACTCAACGGAAAACTGCTCGCCCCTGTGTGCACTCCACACAGAGTTCGGCAAAGAGTTCAATCATGTGTCTTGCTTCTCCAATATGTTGGCGAGCATGTTTTGATTTGTAAATGGACGTACGCTCCGTAAAGAAAGTTACACTAAGTTGTTGGTAGAACTGCACTTAGCCAAAGTCGGTGCGCAATCTCTTTCCACGATGATAGTAAACTTCTTGCTCTACTCGTCGTCGTTTTCGTCGTCGTCGTCGTCGTCGTCGTCATCGTCGTCGTCGTCGTCGTCGTCGTCGTCGTCGTCGACGTCGTCGACGTAGCAGCGGCCCCGTCATATTTCAAACCCACTGCAAATGGCTTCTTATGTCTAAAACCGTGTGCCAGGAAATAATTGATGTCTTCCAATTTGTCTAAGCTTACCTAGAGATTATCTAACTGTACGAATCCAGGAGAGATTTCCACGACTTCTTCGCGCAGTTTCGACAAACAGAAATGTACTAAAAAATGTGAGAAGCGATTTTCCAGAAAGAATATTGCATCATTTGAAAATTAGCATAATACAGCGAGTTTACGAATTATTTATTAATTAATAATAATCTGATTGTTTTTCTAATTTGTGGATATAGTCCGTGACAGAAAATCCGAAATCATGGAAGCATTATCTGAAAATGATTTATGATTTAAAAAAGGGTTCCAATGTTCTTCGACGAAATCGATTTTTGGCAGGGGTGAACTTTTCGATTCTGCTGCACGAGTTTCTCGACAGTGACAATTTGCATAATACCTTCGCCGAGCAAGGCGCTGCAAGCAAGGCAAGTCGTAATCGCTATGAAGAGAGCGGAAGTCTTCACGGCCCACGGACGGTAACGGCGAAACAAAAGCAAAGCTCCTCGCGTTTAATTGTCTAGAAGCATTTTTAAGCAGTGCAATGATAATTGTTTTTCTCTCGGTGAATTTGAATTGCGAACGTGCCTTGAATGAAAAACGGAGTGAGATTGAAAACGTTTTTTGCCATGAATCAACTGTGCATTACATGTATCTGTTCCTATTTACTTGATAGAAATGAAACAAAACAAAAACAACCCCGAGTTTTTGCTCTGAGCAACCGACTCATAACGAGAAGTAACGTCGCCGATGTCTCGTAATACCTAATGCCAATTTATTCTCGCACCAAGCTCACATTTTGATACAAAACTTTAATTAAAAACATTATCCAAACGTGAGATGAAATTAGTTATGATCAGTGATTGCCGCACTTTTAATTCCACCCTAGCTCGTCCAACGAAAGGAAACAGTAAACGACGCCTCCCCCTCGACGCCGGTAAATACCACGAGTCAAATCAGGGAGGGACAGGTCGTTCCATAAAAGCCGTCGCTCAAACATTTTTAATTCATTCAACAGCGTGTTCATTAGAATCAATATTTAATCATGTTCGCTTTCAGCACACACACACAAAAGTCGTCCTGTCAATTTGTCTAAGGAAGCGATCCTCTTCCCGAAATCTGATATCTCCTCCAATTCAGCTCAAAACCGCCCCCAGCAAGCTATCGAAAAACACGCACATTATAATCCGTGTGCGTCTATGCGAAATGTGTGCGAATGTGTGCGTGCGTGTGTGCGTGTGTGTGTGTGTGTGTGTGTGTGTGTGTATATAACGGTACATGTATGGTACATATCTCCACATATATAGGGTACCCCGCCCATATCGGTCCCAACCCGTCCCAGGGAGCTGGGTTGTTATGCCCAGGATCAATACCCCAACACGCCGAAGCAGCGAGCGGTTGGCCGGGTCCTAGGGGTAAGGTAGGCCGGCCCGAGTTTCCAGGCTTTGGCGCACAAACTGCGCATGCAGGAGACCGAGCTCGGGACTCGGGACAGCCGAGATACGAACACAGAGTATCGGTAAGACTTGCCCATGTTCCACTCCCCCAGTGATGGGCAAGCAGTAACAACCATCATGGGATATCATTATCTGCGGCGAAGAAGACCACTGCCACTGTGACGTATACTCAAGACTGTGCAGCCAACAAAAGAAATGGCGGAAGTGCCAACACCTTGCCGGCAAGTCTACTTGAGTCACTGAGAACAATACCTGTCATTGTTGTCACGCGTCAACAATGAGGCTATACAGGACCAGGATAGGCATCCAGGATGTGATAGCGTCCTGGTGTGTCCTGCTCCTTGCGGCCAACACGTCGCTACTGAGGCCGAAAGGACCTTTCGCGCAAGCTGCGTAAGTGAAAGATTTGATTGACTTGATTGCATGCAGATATAATAGTCGCGGCGTTTGCCGGCGTCCTGGTTGTATTGAGTCGTCGGCGAGGCATATAGTTGTTTAGCAGGACGTCGACGGCGGGACACGCCCGAATTACCGCGCTCGTTGCGGGTGTCATGTTGTGATTGATTCTGACAACGCCGGCGATTTCATTGTCGAGCGAATATACACCAGCTTTGATATGCAGATGTATTAAATCTTTCTTCCATTATATTTGGTGCTCATCTGAATCCCATCAGCCGTTTGAAACAAAAGACGGTGATTGATGGCTATTTCATATGGCTACGAAATAAACCATGACGTGCACAATCCCAGTAACCTACATCTAGAATTTTGACACACTTTTGGAGGGGAGATTTTCCGAGGGAGCATTATGCGAGGGGAGAATTTTCGTAGGGGGAATCTTCCGTTCCGTCACGGTGGAAGTAAAGCGTGGCAAGTTACGTCCATTGCTCCGAATGCATGCCGTTCTTCATTTTTGAATCAATACATTGATCCTCATAATATCAAGTACTGTAAACCACACAATGTTTTGACCCCTTAATGCCAATCCTGCAGTTGAAATTATTTGTTGACACTGAATGTGAATGGGTGTAGATGAATGGGTTGCTGCCACGCGAATGGCAAAACATGGACACATTATTGTCATGTCACGTGCGAGGAAATGCGGCGAAAAAAAGCGCACAATGCAGGAATTCCGAATTCTTACCACAAGAAAAAAGCTTGTCATTTGCAATTCAACCGTCAAGAATAACAGACCCGTGTATACCACCGCTTGGGTCAAGTGCATGTTTTAAGCTTCTTTTAACGGCGCATGTTTTCCCGGAAAACGCAGATCATGAATAATGTGAATCGAGAATGCAAGCATAAAACACGCTTTATTATGATTTGTTTAACGAACACTTCAGAAAGCCAATGCAAAGGAAGTCAGTAAACTATGTCAGTAACTAAAATATGATTTAACGACAATCCTGTATTTGATTTGATGATAGTTCGTCGAGTCTGCAATTGCTAAACTTGGGATGCAATTATTTGAAGCAAATCTGAGATAGTTGATAAACTAAAACCAGAACGAGTTTAGCGCGCTTGTTTCATGTGCGAGCGTTTCAGAGGATACGACGGTTGACTGGACCCTTTGTTCAGATTATTGTTGATCGTCGGAACGCCCCGGGACGGCGGCGTCGTCGGATCTTTGGATGCAAAGATGGAAACTGTAATCATTTTACGATAAAAAACAACTTCCATTTGTCTTCTCTTCCCCTCTCGGCTCGTTTTAGTGTTTCCAGGCAGTTTGCTTACTTCACGTTAATTGCATTATTTTGTTATGATTTTGAATGATGATGTCTCAGAGCTTTTCTTTTCAACGAAAGTTTTTAGTCATAATACGCATCATACGGGTCATTTAAGAATGAAATTGTGAAATGTAGATAAACGAGAGAAAACAAGCCGACACCATTGCACAAAACAAGAGACTGCTCCATTGTGCCCGGCACCTCCACCAAAACGAATACATCTATGAGAAAGAGTCTTTAACAGCATTGCATGTTAGTCCCGTCGGGACTGACATTTTGGAAAGGCTAAAATTATTTACCATCATATAGTTATTATTATTATTATTACAAACACTCATTCTCCAACTCAAACTTGGGTGCCAGACAAATAACTAGACAAAATTGATCATTGCAGTCATCTTTTGTTTCAAGAAATTTATTAACTTTGTGTGACTTTTTTTAACATTCGCGCAATTTCTATTAACGGTCTGGCCCAAGATCTTTGCATTGCCAAAGTTCGAATTTCTCGCAGAGGCGACTTCCCAGATTTCCATTTCCCTCGTGTTGTCTCGTGGCGCTCCACCTAAGGTCTGTCTCGCAGTCAAACGTACGTACTCCCACATGCATCGGTGAGCAATCCATCAGCAGAAAACAATCGCATTACCGGGCTCATCGGTCTGGATTCTCAATAAAACAGTCAACAGCGAGGCAGCCAGGCTGTGAGCAAAAGCATAGCCAGGCTCACTTTCGCTGCTAGCAATGGTTCGTTCTTTTTTTCTGCATTGATATCGTCAGACAATCATTACACCACAATAGGCAAAGCACATCGAAAACCTTGATGCTGAGAGCAAGGCTGAATAACCACGCTTTTCTTATCGATTTCATATTATCTTCTTCCATGTCTTTAAGTACAGAACGTCAATAGAGAGGACATCGAATTTATAAAGCCAGGCAAATTGGCCAGTTTAAATTCTAAGGAAGAGCCGACTGAGTTGTCAGCGCAATATTGGCTAAAATACATCTTACGGAAAATGACGTATATAATCGTATATATATATCAAGGTATATAATCGGGAGATTGTTACACAGTGGTTTGGAAGGCAAGGGAATGAGATCAATTTGCAAACTAGTTTTCCGGAATGTGATTGCAAATGCAATCTAATCATTCAGAAGGTCGTGGTGTATTATTCTGGCTTGCAAACCGTTGTGACATTGTTTGAAATTAGTCTCGAAAGGTTCGTCAGTGGGCAAAATTTAGATCGTAAGACAAATATTCCAGATTGTAGACAATTTATATGCTGGCTCATGCTGGTTTGTCAGCTAGATTTTAGGTTCTACAGCCGAGAAATAATAGCTACCGCATTGAGCGGGCAGATAAAAAAGTAAACTCACACAATCACCAAGGGTAATCAATGCAGGCAATGCATATATGTATAGACTTGTCAGGCGAAACCCGACTCAGTTCTAAAGAAAGGCTCCACGTAGTGAAATAATCACTGGGAAATTGTTAATACCAGCACATTTTCCATATACTTATCGCAAAGAAATTTCCGGTTATTAAAATGTGAATGGCATATAATGTTGGCAGTAAAAAGCAAGCATTCTGCAGGGACACTCAGATTAGACTCTCAAGGGAGTTGTCAAATGTTATAAAAAACGTTCCCATTTTCCGCTATAATTATTACCGCTTTACAGTAAATAACGATGACCTTTACTAACAACGACGTCAAACACATTGCACCATCACACGAAAAAACAAAATGTCTAGATTTGTATAAAACGTGACTTGACGTCATTTTTGAAACCACTTTCGACCTTACGAGATTCATTTCACAAGAAAACGGAAACAGAACTCGCCCAAAGTGAACAACGCGTTTTACATAGAGGAAGTCTACCTCAGATAACCAGGTCAAAAGAATTAACTTCCCCATTACAAAAAGATTATGCCAACGTCAAGTTGCGTGATTATCGGACGCACGCTGCCCCCTCTTTCGTCCTCCCCCACCCCCAACGGCCACCCCCTAGTCGGCCGATGTGCGTGTCGTCTCCCCAAATGTAAATCTCAGTAGCTCGAACTTGGAGCCGCGAGTCCCGCGCCGCGCGAGATCGAATGTAGGCCAAAGTAGCGTCGGTGTAATGGTGATTCCATACGAGCCGTGTGTCCTGGCCATCAATCAAAGAGCCGGTGCCGGTGGAGGTCACGGCTTTATTGCGGTCGACGGTGGCGTTGGCGTTAGCGTTGGCGGCAGCGGCCGCGGCGGCGAGGGACAGCTCGAGCTCGGAGCGCCGCGTGTAACGTTGACACTTAGGCCGGTTGCTGGGCGGTGCCCGTCGGTCATGGCGCCTGGCACTAAGTACACGTACTCGCTGTACACACATGTACGTTTGATGGGGACTCGCGCCTCGCGGCATCATCACTCAAGCCGAGTTTCACAGAAGTGAAAATCAAGTTTAAACTGAGTTTATACGTATTTGTGACTAGCATTGGGAACATGGCCAACACGGATGGCAAGATTATAACTGGGGCTAAGAGGCGTGGGGAAGACTGGCGAGGTATGCAGGCACGCCCTGTTCGCAATAAAGAAAAGCACCAGTGTATAAAAGAATAGTAAATAGAGGAACCCAACTAAAATTCGTGCACACGTTCTGGATTTTCTTAAGGTTATGATTGCTCAAAAGTAGCTTATCTTAACAATGCTAGACATTAATTGCGGCCAGGTTATATGGATCAGTGGATTGTGATTTCGCCAGGTTCGTCTTTATACCCTTTTCAAACAACCCGAGTTTTTTCAGAATTTTATTTGCATTTGAAGGGCACACAAAGTGACAGTTTGCGGATCTTTAAGCTGATGATGACATGAAGCCACTCTCTGTGAAGCAAACGGCTATTTCAAGGCCAGTCGACCGCCTCGCTTCCTCTGCAGATAGCACGGAAAGGTTGCCGCGCCGTGAACAGCCATGTGTTGAAGCATGCAGAGAAGCTCATTTTCATCGGGTTAGAGGGTCCGTAGTCTCACACTTTGTGTGCCCCAATAATGTCCATACAATTCTTTGAAAGATTCAGGCGTTAGAAAAATGATAAATAGAGGTGACCGACTAACTTTCAACCCATTGATGTAATCTGGCCGCAATTAATCTCCAAATATTGCTGATATGAGGTTTTCTTTAAAAAACAAACACAAGTTATTCCAAAAATATATGCATCATATCTAGTCAGATACAACTATTTCTCTCTCCCTCGATGCACTTTTTCAGAAATTCGTGCAGTTTGAAGTCACAAGCAGTGGATACAATTAGATCGCGAATACAATCCTATACCGTAGCCACACCACACCTATGTAGTAAAACTGTGGGTAAAACATTTAAATTGTCCTCACAACGAACTTATGCCAACTTATGACTGTGTGAAGATGGACGTGCCAACAAGTCTGATCGTTGTGAAACTAAAATAATAGAATGTAACCGCGAAACTTTTAATATAAATGTATTCCCTAGCCACTCCGAAAGTTTCCAATATTCTAAGCTTTCATTGTTCTGAACGAAAGAGTCTGTTTACTATTGGGCTTAATCTTGTTGGCATTTGGTTCGTTAGAATCACGACAGCTGAACGATCGCAGTCGGACTCGGAGACACCGATTCGATGTTACACGCGATTATCGATGGGACGAGCCGGAACGATACTAGGGTCAAAGGACAAGATGTGATCAGTAGGAAGCAAATTGGCCCATTTGGAAATGTCCTGGTCACCATGTGGTCGGTATTTTTAACCATTTCGAATTATGCCCCGGTGAATTTTCCCAATACGAACTCTTGAATATGAATGAAAAACGCGAAAATACCTTTTACGCTCGCATCTAACTTTCGATTTACAACTCAATTCAAGCTCTAAATTGCTGTCTACTTAATTACTTAGTTACCAGTCGAGGAATGCTCGGCAGCGTCCCAGCCTGGTGTGCTTGCTCCGGCCCGTGTTCGAGTAGTAATTAAACTAGCGAGCGAGCCTCGTAAAGCGATCAATTGATTGGAGAGGCTTACTGCGATGCTAACAGGATCACCCACGGTTCAATTCGTACTCCGTTTCATCTCGCCGGGCCCAATAATTAATACCAACTTCGTTAGGCTACACTTCTGCGCCTCCGAAGTCTCGACTTGCAGCTCGTGGTAGCGCGCTATCTAATCATCCATCGCCGTTTTAATCACAATCTTTCTTCGTTATAAAAAAATCCCCTTCTAGTCAAAGAAGAAAGAAACAACCCGGTTTTATTCTATCAACTGCAAAACTGCAAAACTAAAAAAAAAAACCTATTGAGATGCTGATTCAGGTAAAATATTCTTTTTCACCCTCGATCAGATAACTTAGCATGTTCCATCTCTCACCTGTGCCCATCGCGCGTGATAAAATATGTCCCCGATCTCCGTAAATCTTATTTACGATTCGAGAGAAATGAATTCTTTCACGGGTGTGTAAAATGACTTACAAATTTGCGTCTCAGATGGACATAAATAACAGTTAAAGCCTCATAGTGCAGCGTCGGAGCGGCGGTAATGTAGGTGGGGCAGGGGGGGGGGCGTCGGCGTCGGCGTCGGCGTCGGTAAGAGAGGTGGCAGAATATATGCCGATGGGCGAGAGTGATAAATCGACACGACTCTAACATGTCTGAATTTACTTCCTGACGTCACGGAAAACGGTGGGCCTAGTATTTTGCACGCGGAGAGAGTAAAAGTCAGAAAAGAGGGAGTTTGCTTTTGCGAAACGAGTTTGCCGCATTTCTTTGAAGCGTTTTCAAGTCTCCGCGCGCAGCGAAAATTTTATTTGGCGCTTGTTTATGGAGTTTCTAGCACAAACACCCCGCACGGATCATTCGAAATGCCGATCATACTTTTTTTACTTTCTGACCGCATTAAAACGAAAATACAAAATGGAAAACAGATTCACGAATGGGGAAAAAAACACAGTACAAAATGCAAATTGTAAAGTGAAAAATCCACCACACCATTACATTTTCATAAGCTGCCTAATGCATTCCCCAGTAGGTCGCCCGGTTGGCAGAAAGTTATGTGTGACTGAGCACCTTATTTAGCTATGTTATCCTTGTCGCCTTTCCTGCCAGTAGCTGAGCGACCTATATCCAGATGGTATCGACCCCGGTGAAGCCCCACCCTGAACACTACCTCGTTCACTCCGTCGGCCTGCTCGCTCGGGCACCCCGCCCGCCGCCCTCCCCCCCCCACCCCTCCCCCACCCGTCCACCCGCTTTACCGCGGAAACTTCAATATATCGGCGACAGTTCCGCCGTTCTACCGTGCCACCGGGCTTTTCATCGGAGGCCTTCAAAGCGTTAAGCTGGGATAACATTGTTTCTATCACAATAGCACCGGCGTTCTTTTCTTTGCGTCATTTTCCAATAAGAAAACAACGCTTTATTCGCAAGTAATAAATAAATAACATCTTGGACATAAGAATAGTCGGTAATTAAATAATTTTCACAAAAATGTCATGCAACTCTGAAAACTTTCTTTATAATTTTCTTTCAACGTCATTCGAAAAAAGTTAATCTTATCATATCATAAATTGAATCTGCTATCTATCAGAAGGAAGGTCGCAGCGTTTCCTTGAAACGACGGCGATAAAATGCAGCGAAATCAAACCAATATCAATTTATTACAAGAAGCAATTGAAACATCGTGGTATCCTTAACCCATTTTCCAGCCAACCGAGTTATCGGAGTTGCATCGCAGCATCGCGATAGTTACTCAATTCATGCAATCTCATTCAGGATAAAGACTTCGTCCTGGAAAGTTGTTTTTTCTCGACTTGACCCAAATTCTGTTTCATGAGAATCGTGAACGAGGCGGGTATGAAAAATTATTACAGTCAATGTTTGCACTTTGTTACAAATGCTAACTGTGGGGTAACTACCTAGTCCATAAAACTCAATTAGGCTGTTACAGTTACCTTAACTTACTGATATGAAAACGGGAAAATAACCCCAGTTCCTGACTGCGGAACATCATGTTTTATTCATATGCCAGATATGGAAGTAAATATAGGGGCAGGCACAGATATAAAAATTTCGTTCCAGCTTATTACTAATTCTAACGAGACATAATAGTTTTCTCTGACACGAGAGTGTTTCCAAAAAACCTACACTCATTGTTTCATCAGAACAGACCGAGTTTCCTTGGTCTCTGCAGCATGCAAGCATGCGTTTCCCTGGACTCTGCAGCATGCAAGCATGCGACAGGCGTGGAATTCAAACGACAACATTATCGCAGACGAGGACGCCTGCCTCGAATGAAATAGCCGCGGATTTCTCGTCTAGCGCGGTCCTCTTAGGCTCTTGGGGAAGCCGTGAAGTGTGTGAGCTCGAGATGGGATGACGAGAACGGATAGAGCGGATACGTCGAGAGCTCTAGACTCGTGACTCCGCGGCTCGAGTCGCTTTCGAGCAGCGTCGAACTCGTGTCATTCCATTGATAACGCTGATCTCCCAGCCCGGCTCGTAGCAACAAGTTTTGCATGTTAATATTATTTTTCATTCCGTTAAGTGGATTGTCTCGGGAGGGCGATTTCGAATAGAGAATCTACTCGAGACAACACGAAGTGAGGGTCTCTATTTTACAAAAAAATGTAGAAAGACGAAGCAAATTTCGTGAAAAGTAAGGGTAATCGCGTGCGTTGGCTAGTGGGTGGGTATGGCTAGTGTACAAGCTGAACCATCGTAGATCTAATGCCGCTCGCAAACTATCATCAATAACAGTTTACGTTCGTATCGCTGTTCCTTCTCTCTCGTGCTCGAGTTTTCTATCTGTGTGTGTTTTTCTCTAGCTGATAGATGCTGATTGTCCATGACACGGACGCCTTTCTTCCATTTCCCCCGTGAATAGGAGCCTTGATTGGCAGAACAAGGTTGCAGATTACACTTTCCAGTTGCCACCCAAGGAAAAGATACTTTCGTAACGACTCACGATGTGTATAAAGCCGTGTAAATCTGAAGAAACACTGATGTTATTTCTAGCGTGGATATATCGTGCCAGCATTTTCTCGGCAAGAGAAGTAAGTCCGTGTGGCTCACATCGTTATGCCAGGCACGGAAAAGCGGCAAACGGATTTCCCGCAGAACGTTGGACCCGACTTTGATATTCAATGCGTCACGCATTTACCGTTGATGTTGCAGCGGGAGACAATAATGGCAGAGAAAGGTGCTTGTTTGACATTTTGCACACAATTCGGCTGGGAGGGCAGAAAACATAAATACCGGCCTGGTTGGGTGGGGTGGGACCAGCATGGGACGGGACCGGAGTGTTCAATTTACTCGCTTGTCCTGAGGAACATTTTATCGGTCGGTCGTTGGAAAAATTTTAAATATTGAACATGCCTGGACATCTTCGTCAGTTATTCGACACACGACATGTTGCATGTTCTATTGTGGCCTGGCGGCGTTTTCGTATTGTCACGTTTTTATCGAAAAATTTGAAAACAATGCAATATTTAAATGCGTATTTCAATGTTTTCGTGATTGCTTGCTGTTCGAGAAAATAATCTATTTGTATCCATTATTTTAAACAACTGCTATGAAATTGAAGCCGAATATTCAGCTGCTTTCGAAACGTTGTTGCCAATACCAATTTTAATTACAGGCTATTACAAAAATAAATACATTTTGCGTAAAATGAAACTCGATAATGAAACTGTACAATTTTAATGATTGTGACGTTTGAAAATACACCACTTTGCGTCTGAAGACTAGGCTTCTAATTTTTTGCTCCAGTCTCATGCAATTGCGCTGCCAACGACAGATCCAACATTTCTAAAAATTACTTCGCGTTGCTTCACAAAAAAGACGTCTTAATGCAGCGATGAAAGCACACAATTAAATTCCCCAACTTCCACGCAAATAATATAAAGTTTGCATTTCTCATCCAATTCGAATCGCTTTTACTCGTCAGCCTACCACAAATCTGCTATTTACCCCCAATTGTAATACAGTTATAATGTCACTTGCAGAGCAGCCGTCGAAAAACCGACGCCTGTAAAAATCGACGCTCGCGTCTAGCAAGCTGCGAGATAGAAGCGGCGATTAAGCAGATATCTCGGCAATCCATCACTCTTGTGTGAAGAGGCTGCTCCTATACTCCATGTTGGCAAGCCGCGAGCTACAGGCTGGATTTCATGGCTGTGCCACTCAGCTCACTCGTCCTCTTTCCGCTCTCGTCCGACACTTTGCATAGTTTATCTCCGGCATTCGACGACAAAAGACAAGAGACGTATACGCGTTCAGAACAAACAATGTCCTCGCTCTGATAGAATCATTGTAACAACTTTGTAACCTAACCATCAACCACCATCCAACACAATATGCTAATCCAAACACACGCACAATCTACATGTCATTTTGGACGAGAAATTTACTTATCTCGTGGCAAACAATTCGACGAGGATTGCAAATTGCCACTGTTGGCTTTCGTGCATCAGAAAAGATGAATACGAGCGGATTGTATTTTCACTTCTGAAAAAATTTCAACTCTCATGTATTTAAAAACAAAATCGCTCGTACAGCGTGTAGCTGATATAAGTTGCGTTTCAGGTGATGAAATATTTCGCCTGGGTATGAAATGGCGCTCAACATCCAAGCAAAACTGAAATGTCAGAGGAGCAAGATTTTCCTCTTCTAATCATTCACTTGGAACGTTTCTGTTTTAAAAGCTGCTGCAATATTGACGAGTAGATGCAAAGGGGAACGCGAGTTGACACAAAATACGTGACAAGCTTTACAAGGGGCTGTCGCCATTAGTCAAAAACCAGGACGTACGTACGAGGAGACGGAGAAATTGCGAATGCGAACACATGCATAACAAAGCGCATGCATTTCCAAGCTTGAACAACAAGTAGCTTTTAGAAGCAATCTAGAGTAAAAGGTTTCAACAATATCCAGAGCATTTTCATTTCAGTCATAAGCGCTGATCGTTTTTAGTTTGTAAACACATTTTCAAATCTAAAAAGACTGGCGAATCATAATCGATACAACCCTAAAGTTAAATTAACTATATATGGATAATTAACGTGAAATTGATGGCAACATTAATTACATTTAGGAATAAAAATAAAACCCATTCTTCCCGGAAAGGAAAATTTGAGCCATGATGGATGGTTCAAGCTCCACGAAATAATTGAACCCCTGTTTGATCATGTTAATTTACAGCCGTGTTTAATGACACGGTGGAAAACAATGTAACGGTGCTTGTTTAATTAAGAGAGCATTAATTGATGAACGATGATAGCGCAAACATTAATACAATGTTAACCATGTCAGTGAGCCCCGGTCACCCGAAGATAACAGCTGCATTTGCTTGATTCGGTGGGAATCGTTCGCGTTGTTTTAGTACGTTATAGCACAACAACGTGCCTCGATAATATAATTAAAAGCAGATTACTTTTCAAAACCAATACCAGTCTTTCATTGGTTCTAGAATAAATTACCTTACCACATCGTACGAGGCCTATAATTAAATTGAGTTCCACACTTTTTATTTACGTACACATTCCGTGAAAACAACACGTTTGAAAATTCAATGTAGCCTGCACAAGTTTACCGAATGCATTGTTTATTTCGGTCGCAAATATATTTATGTTACGATGAATGAGACATGTTCAATTTTCCGAGTGCCTAAAAGGAAAATTTGCCAACGAATTAGCGACAGTGTCGCCGCAATAACCCAGGGATTAAAATACATCTGTTTGCCGGGGTTGGTCGGGATCCAGCAAATTTGTACAATCAGGTCATAACCTGCGGGGTTCCCGGCCAACCGGGTTTACCATAAAGTGCAAACAATGAGCGAGTGCTTGCCAAAATCATGCCACCCATGACGCTACTAAATATTATGGAAAAAAACTCTTATGTATTTTACAAACAATATTAACGTTGCGGCATGGCTGTGTGTGATTGATCAACTTTCCGAAGCGACGTGAGCGTTACCTGCGATTTTCATTGAAATATTTAAAGTTATTCGTGCTTGTGCTGGTTTTCGAAGTCAATAGCTGAGAGAGAGTCAATTATTTCAAGTTGACAAAATGCGTGATCGCTCATTGTGGCCAATCTCCACCTATTCTACCTACCCGCCAGCAATTTGAATGAAATCGCAGTTGATTTGAGATCAATCATTGCGTGGCACGATGTAATCTCAACCTTTGTAGTAGAAAGCATAGTTCTTAAATATCGGAGGGTTATGCGACTTTTGAACTAGAACGTTTTTGTATGCCAATTTTATGAGAAATGCGGAGAAAGAAAAACTAATTACGTATTTAAAAGTCACTCACAACAAGTAATACTGCTTCGTAAAGCCGAACAAGGCCTCTGAAGCTTCTCGGAATAATCGATTACGTAAGACTCTTGAAAATATGAACCATAAAAGTGTTTCTTCCGTGCTTTGAAACCATTTTAACGACTTAAATATGGAATCAAACGATTATTTTGTTATTTTGCATACAAAATAGCTGTCAAAGTGAAAACTATTCTACGCATCTGACGAAAATGAAAGGGATTTGAAGTTACGAAGAAGCTCATTGGCTCATTGGATTATAAATTATTGTGCAACTTCAGATAAAATTCGAATTAAACAAAAATAAATTGTCAAAATGTGGAGGAGCCAGGTTTGCTCTGCGGGCTGCATTCAGGGGCAATGCGTAGGGAAATTATTTTTAGACACTTTACAAAACTAAAAGTGTGAATCTTGAGATGTTTTGCAGCTGAAAATAGTTTGGTATGTTTGGTACCTTGTAAAAAACAACTTCTGAGATTTTGGAGCTTTTCGTGGAACAAAGCACAGTTTTCCATAATATGAACCTCTACATACATATAGTTACAGCGTATAAGTCATTTCAATTGTTTTGATATTTTCCAAGCTTTTAGTTAGCAAAAATGCAATACTCGTTCAGACGCGCAAAAAATAACACTCACACACGCTGTTCTAGATTTTTCGGGAAATTATGATCTGACACGGCCATTAACACCCGTCCATTTTCAAACACAGCTTCCCTCCCCAGCAAGCAAGGGGCCCATTGTTCGACAACAACTTTTTCTTGATAATGGACGTGTGTAGTATTGTTTCTGTGTTGGCCTTTTCAAGAGTACGCCATCACGGAGAGTCTCCCGAGATTACATTCAACATCGAAGCGTCGTGCCTGGCATGGCGTCTATACGCCCTGGGATTCGACAGGAAATTGCGCGCGCACCTTCCATTAGACTTGTGTCGAGTCAGAGTTGGAATTCTTATCACTAGATATCTATAGCCTACTTGTGCCATTGTGTTTCAGTGCTGATTGAGTCGTCCTCGCAAATCATCTGGCTTTCCCGAGCACTCGAATTGCAAGTTCAATACAATCATGCAATAGAGCAGTTATCTGAGACTGTCTCTAACGATTTTCTGTCATGTCTGACACTTTTCATAAATATTGACCTGTTATTCCTGCAGATGTCAGATAAACTGATTTGTTTCAGACAACAATTAAACTTGACATTCGTGACGCTTTACCTTCTCTAAGACATATAAAAATGGTAGATAAAAGACCAAAGTTGCAATCAATTTTGCCGTCTCATCTCGTATATAGGTGGTGCAATCAATTTACAAAGCGACGCCAATAGTCTGGGCATCGTAAAGTTGGCCCGTTTACAGCGTGTGCATGGGCTTTGGGGAAACCCAACAAACACAAACAAAAAGCCCGAGATAGGCAGTGGCCGCGTTGCCGTTGCCGTTGCGGATTTAATGCCGTATTTTGTTTTTGCTTACACTCTCGTGTCCTCGGGTCGGTTTATTTGCGAGTTAAGCTCATTGGGTGTGTAAAACGTGGAGCGAACGTTAACTTTTCGGACGGCTCGATGTGGTCTCGGCTCGTAGAATATTATAAATCCCCCACGTAGAGCCGGAAATTCCGGGTTACCGGAAGGTGTATACAGAATCTTGACTCGCCAGTTGGAACAAGTGCACGAGGGAAAACAATGGCAAAATGTTACCACCGGATGTCCAGCGCAAAAACGTTATTAACTGTGTGTTTGTGAAACATTACGTGTTGAGATGTTTGTAACTATCGTTTAGGTAATCGGACGACAAACGTGTGGCGGCATAAACTTAACGTGTGCTTTATTTTCATTACAGGACTGGCGGAGGAAGCATGCTTGGCGATGTTAATATATCTGCCATCTTGGATTCCTTTAGCGTCAGCTATGATAAAAGAGTAAGGCCGAATTATGGAGGTAAGTAACCAGCTGGATTTTTTAAAATCAAACTGCAACATACCTCTTTTGAAAAAAACCTAACAATACCAGTAATTTTCCAGGGAAAGCTATTCGTAGAGATAGTTTAGTGTAATAATTAGGCTAAATTCTTTGAAAAATAGTTATGAAAATATTAGGATATTCTTAATTCGGACTTAACATATAAGCAATTGGCACACCTACTTATCATGGCAGAACGCGATGCTCCAAAGCACGTCCGAAAGTAACTTTCCTTGCCTCTAAAGATACAAGACGCCCATCCGAATAAGGAAGGAAATATTTTCTGCACACGAACAAAGAAAATGGGCAAAATTCTTAGAGCCTAGTTGATAGATATTGGTGTCCGAAAGAGTTTCTCCGATCCAAACGGCAAGAGAAGCTGTTAATTTTGGCCGGTCAAAACACCGAGAAGATGACCGAATAAACTTGATAGGGCTTTGTAGTGGTGGAAAAACTAAAACATATAATCATAAAAAGACGCGTTTCCTCGGATTCTATTTGTGGTGGGTGTCAAGGGGCTTTAGAACGCGCTTCATCTCATGTGAGATTTGATATGGTTGCCTTTGTTCTCCTGGCTCAGCATGAAGGCAGAGAGAAAGCTCGCGAAACTTGACAACACCAATAATATCCCAGTCAAAATCTTATATTGCAATGTCAATAATAATAGTTGAGGTTTTAGTCAAAATTGGTATCTATCTGAATACGATATATTGAATGTTGGATTTAGTTGCTATGTGAATGTTGATAGAGCGCATCGAAGTGGCTAGCAGTCAACTTGGCTTGTTATTTGGAGAGGCTTTCTGACGGCAAGCAACGAGTTTTATTATGATGTCGAGCATCTTTAAACCACGATGCGACTCAATTCAACAATGCATGATATTCGCATAAGTATCAGCAGTTTACGAAGAAGACTTACTAGAATTCATTTCCTTCAAAAAATGTTTACTTCTCGTCATGGAAAAAAGTTTGCATCTTTACAAGGGACAAAAATGCTGATGAGGTGATCACGTCAGTCGGAGTCGACGCTTCGGAACAAAACTTTGACAACCGCGAGAGTTAATCAAATGGAAGGCATGACAAACATGCCTATAACCAGCCGGAAATGAAGTCCTGCAGGAACATAAACCAAACCCAACACAACGACGACGACGACCCGACTGAAAAGTGTAAGAACTATTCGGTCACTGACAAGACCAAGTGGCTGTGAATTAGCATAACACTTTTGCTGATCCCACGACGCTGCAGCCGCGTGTTATTCAGCGGCAGCGGTGGCGGCAGCGGCGGCGGCGGCGGCGGCAGCGGCGGCGG
>QKMV01000661.1:0-20383 GCA_003287335.1 Lednia tumana
TTGGTCCACCGCAATGTTGCTTAACTTCGGTGATCTCACGAGAACCGGTGTATCCAACATGCCAAACCGTTCGGTTGTCACATAGTTGCCTATCATGTTGTGGTGAAAGCGTATACATACGTGTCAAGTAACTGCGTGTAGGTATTAATTTACCAGTTTGTTCTCTCAACGTTGTTTGAACGTATAAAAAAGAGGTCAACACAAGCCCCAATGTGCCACGTCAAATGTAAAACCATGATTTATCAAATCCAGAAACCAACACTCAAAACCAACACAATTTATGGTAATGCAAACAATCGCGCTTTTTGTCGGTTTCATACCAGGAACGAATACATGAATCGTATACACTCTGCGGTGTTCACTAAAATCGTTAAATGAATCGATCAAATGAGTTATTATTGCGTGTATCACTGGCACGGCCAGCAATAACAGTTATTCATCGCAGGATCTGGCACATGTGCCGCATAAATCGCATATATCTCGCCTTCTGATTCGAAAATCTTTCCTCTGGCACTTGCAAATGTGGTGCTCGCCATGAATCATAAGAATAGCAAAGAGACAAAATGTAACAAAGCGATATTACCATACGTTTTTATTGTCGCAATAATAATAATAATAGCTATAGTGGTAAAGTCGTGCCGAGATCTTGGCATAATATGTATGTATCTCAACGAAACAATAGGCACTAGTAAAACTTCCTGCCCGGCTCCGGCTGCTGTACCGCCAAGGGATGCAGTCAGATTTGTTTCCCTGCACTGCGGTGCTTCTCCCTTATTTATGCATGCAACAAATGCGAATACGATTTAGTTTTAGGCTAAGGATAGATGCTCACTTATTTATGGCATCATTAAATCTTGCCAACAAAATAATAATAGCTCTATCTTATCTCGCTAGTAATTATAAGTTCATTTGCAAGCGTATGTATGAGGAGCACTAGTGCACCCTTGTGAGCTAGCACAATTGCTGTAAGCCACAAACAATGTGGTATTGATCAAAAGTTGTACGCTGTACGTCGACAACGTAAAACGTTAACTAGCTCGTCCGCTGCTAAAATAAAACCGGCCATTTTCGAGTCTTCTAACTAATCTTTTTGTGTTCGTGTATGGTAATTTTCTAGACTGGTCGTGTGAAAAAATTTCTAAAGAGAGCGGTTTGGTAGGTTTGTGTGCTGAACTAACGCCTGAGAAGAAATTTTGATACGATCACATCCCAGTGAGTATTTAAAAAATCTCATATTTTAGCCAAAACCCACACACGATTTCAAAATATACGAAGAGATAACGCGTTAATTTGACTCAAAGCTGTTGGATACCATCCACCCTCCATCCATCCATTCATCCATCCACCACCGTCAGTTTGAGTGGAGAGTGTTTCATCTTTGACAGGGAGAAAGTCGATAGTTATGTTATTAACATTTCCCGTTGCTTCCATTGTCTCCCGTTTGTTCCCGTTTGCTCGGCGGTCGTGCAAACAACGTCTCTGGCGGCAAACACTCGACTCCTAATCTCACCACTTATCCACTTGAGAGGGTGTTTTATTTGTAATAAGACGACAATACGCGCGCGGCATTGACACACACAAACGCACACACAGACATAGTATACGTTAAAAGTTGTTAAATAGATAAATACACCCTCCGACAATTTGAAACGGAATCAAGACGAACGAACTCCAGTTAATTCTGACTCGAATGTGGTAAATTGCAGTCGTGGTTGATACATCCAATTTGCGGAGACAATTCTCAGCCACGATCAAAGTGCGATTAGATTGATGTCGACGCAATGGAAAATAAACAGGCCACCGCAGTTTTTACTCTATAACTAGCACGCGCAGACATATACGGAGCATAAATGGGAAATTCTGATTTTAGCATCCAACTGCTGTAGCGCTCTGGAGAATATAATGCAATACGGATTCATTTTATGTGGGTCAGAATAAAAATTGTATTTCAAAGTTAAGGAACGTGCCTCCTTATGGAAAATATTTTCATGTGAGTTTTCCGGACCCCCGAGTACCGTCTTTTCCGTTTAGCTTTATTGTATTCTACGCAAGACGTTCTTTAGAAAAGTAGCTGCATTTCCATTCGATAAGCATATCAAATACAGCGAATGGTGCATGATGAGTGTACGAGATAGGGCGGCTGTATACATTATTATACCTAGTTGCTCGAACTTTTCGCTAGAAAATAGGAAATGCATTCACCATTTTTCATGGACTTAATATTCACGATGTTTTCAGCAATAAAATACCTCACACGAGACATTATGTATGGTGGAACCTCAAAACACTTTGGTTTGGCGCGAGTTTCACCCAAAATTTATCGGTACACTTTAATCTGGACGAATGTTTTAATTTCATCTGACCCAATTTGCAGTTTATAACAACGACCACCAACTGTGACTACGGTGAAAAAGGAGAAGCCTATTGTATCACGTTTAATTAGGCTGTCACGATTGGAGCAAGTATTTCCTCGGATAACATTCATATCCGGCGAATTGATTCCCTGATAATTATGTTTTATTCTGAACGATGCAGGTACTAGTAAATTACCAAGATAGAGATTTATTAATTGCATGCCAGTAACTCCATGATCAATTGTTAAGGGCAGTCCGTTTTAATTAATCAATGTGCATAAATCATAAAAATCGAAAAAAAACACGGAAGTTTGGTCGAATTAAAAATATATGGGTGTACATATAGAAAGGGTGAAATGAAAATCACTCTCTGTTAAATTACACATACGATTTAGTTTGTTCCTGCTGAACTAGGCAAAAAAAAATTAATCTATATCTCTAAACATACCTATGCAGTCTACCCAATTAGTGAAAACAGAAATACCACCACAACTACGGGAATTCTCGATAATACGCTAAACATTCAAACTCTGACGGGGATGTCACTAGGATGTGCACAGAAATTATGTAACCCAATATAAACTTGTCACCTTGATTTGGACGGTGCAATGTTTACCCGATTAGCCTTCCGGAGGGTGGGGGGAGGGGGGGGGGTCAACAGTAGATTTCCCAATGGACCAATTGGATCGAGGCCACTTTGGAGCTGGGACCGTCCAAAAGCGTCGAACGTGGCATCGCTGGTGATGCAATTTTCTTCCCAACATTACCATGACTTGTAATCCAGCGCAACTCTTGACCAATAGAATAAGCCTTGTCTAAATAAAGCACTGCAGTGCAGAATTCACAGTCACACATATATATCTCCCAGCCAGATTTGTCGGCAAGTATACAAAGGAAAAACGAAATAGTAGCTCTCACCAAAATCATACCGTCTCAAATAAATTCAATCCACGCTCGTATAAGAATATTTTCTCCCAAAACTACACCGAAAATAAGAAAAAAACAGCGTCCGCAAATTGTGCACATGCACTAGCATTGCATCTCCGTGGGCGCCGTCCAACCCTTTTTATTGGCAATAGAGGGTAATAAAGATAGCAGCTGACGGTGCGATTGGCACCGCAATAAGGACGCCATTCGAGGCAGACTGCAAGCATCAAACAGCAGAGCAACCGCGGTGGAGGATTATCAGGATGTATCGAGCTTCATCGCGTCGCGTTGCGGAATCCCCTGTACACCGCGTCGATATCCGGTAAATGTCAGAATGGCAGCGCTAATAGTGGCTCTTAACGAATACACTCGCCGCATATCGATATTGGGGGAAATCATGATCTCCGTGTCAGAGCAGGGAGTAATATTGTCAAAAAATAAATACAACAAAGAATCTGTTGGACTCGATGTTTGATGGCGCGCTATTCTAGACACATTGACGGGTAGTTTCGAGGGGGGTGGGAGGGAATCAAATTCAAGTCGTGTTCTTGAACGATGGTGAAATTGTGATTGAAAATGAACGTGATTGACAGCGAGGACCTTGAAAAGGGAATCGCCCCTGTACAACACTGGACTACAGTCTAGTTTTTTTTAATCAAAAGCCTCAAAATTAGCGCCTTCCGTGTGGCACTTGTTCCATTAGCTCTTATCGATGAAAATGAATTAAGAGGGCCATGGAAGTGACTTTCAAATACAAACTTTAGTTGCGTGGACCACATACCAACGCGAAATCAAGAAGGCAATGAACAATCGGATGAGCGGAGCGAAGATTTCAATTTGAATATCCGTAAAAAAGTAAATTATGTTTTTCTCTGTGTGTGTTCGCGCTCTGCAGGCCAAACGCGTGAACCGATTCGAATGCACCTGTCAGAAAACCTTCGACGTTTGAAAGCAATCCATCAAATATTTTTCTTGAAATTCGCATCTTTGTAAATTTTCACTAATTTTATCTTCTTTTTCCACTATTTGTTTGCTGTCTGTTGGCCAAACGAAGTCGATTTCAGCCAAACTGACAAGAATCATATAATGAGCGCAAATGTTTTAGCCGGTTAAGTGTAAGCCCAACTTTTTTACTTTCTTGTGGCCGGTTTGTATACTAATTTCACTTTTTCACAAGCCAAAATCTTACCTTAAATTTAGTGAAGCTTCAAACTATGTGTGATATTTTTAACCAGTCTCGTATTAAAATTTGAGCGCTATATGTAACGTCAGTCTCCCTAAATTTAATAGTTTTTGAAAGTTTTTTAATGATAATTTCCCGTTTTTTGTCCTTTACTAGTTGGTTGATTGTATACTTTTAAGCAAACATTTTGATGAATAAATAAGAAATAGATGACAAGCAAAATAGGCACTTGCTGCTATTTACAGGAAAAGAATTATTATTGTGTCAGTAACTTTTTATTGTATTTAATTACTGAAGCTAGCATCTTCAATACCTTTTAAATATAAGGTGCAGTGCCGGTCGTCTAAAGAATTAAATGTACACTTTGTACAAAACTAAATACGGGGGACATAACATTATGTAAATACGTTTCAGCACGGTAGAAACCGTCAATTAAAGTTTGGCAAGAAATATTACGCTCGTCTAACATGTCGACCAAATATAGCGTTACTGCGAAGCTCTAATAATATTATGGTGTGTGGCAGTTGTATAGAGCCTTGGTGGTCTAGGAGTGACCGACTTCTGTTATCGATTCGAAGTCTTCGACTAATTGTCAACAAGGAAAACGCTTTGCTCTTGAGTGTCAAGTTGAATGAGCTCGCGATGTCTTTTCCAGCACGAAAATCGTTTGAGTTTCCCATATCGATTTTTTTGGGCTAAGTTATATTAAAACAGAGCGCTTCACCGTAAAACACTACGCTATGTAATTAGAAAGTCTCACCGCCTCCTAAGTCTTCTTAACCTCCTTACGCCTCCATACGCCTTGCTCTTTAGTAAAGCGATACCAACCATTTAGTATATTGTTAAAACTTTCGCACGTGAATCTGAGGATTTTATCGTTTTTTGAACATTATTTTGGAATTCCCGCTGCAGTGTTGATAATTTCAGCTCGACCGGAAATTCTGTCTGACCTGTAGAGCGCCAACAAACAACAAACAAACAAAAATAGGCAAAATGCTATAAGAGTTGAATGGAGACTCTTCGCTCGCGGTCACTCGCTCGCTCTAAAAACTTCCTCGTGTTAATCTCATGGGATTTTTTCGATTTCAAACAATTTATATGCCGAATCGACTGAATCAATTACGTTCAAAAATTATACAGTTTAAGGTAAGCATTGTTTCCATTCTCACAAAAAAAATCAGCTCGATCGGAAAATCCGTGTTTCATGCGCAGCACCAAAACTCAATTTCTACTGAGTTAAGTGGAGACACTTTGTTCGCGAACGCTTGTTGGCTTATTATGACTGATTATTGTGTAGATAAATTACTGAACGTAGTTTACACTTTTTTGGGCAATGTATTCAATCTCTAGCGATTGCTTGTTTTTGCTCTATTAGGGGTGTAATAATTAACTGATCACTATTTATTCAATAAAAATCACACATAATGAACGCCTGACGATATATCACGTATAAAGTTGTGCATCTAGATCCTGTTTGAGTACGCCCTCTTCATGAGTTGATGTTTCCTTTGTTTACTCTAGTTCCTGATAGCTTTATAAGCAAATGTTTGCTCAAAACGAACAAGGAATATATTTGCAGAGCCCTAGTCTCCCTTGCCTGGCTAGAAATCTGGCTTATAGCTGGTAGCTAGATAGGTCTAGTGACGATAATACATACGACGAATGTTGCACGACCTATGTATCAAGCGGCGATATTTCACTGTACACACGTTTAATCGTAAATACCTGTCACAAGCGTAATTAAGAAAGAGACACCCATGTTTGTTCTATACATGTCGAATCACGTCATGGAAGGTTACGTCCTTCCATCGGCGGTACTGCTGAATCAACGAGACTTATATTTTCTTTCCTACCTGGACAAGTCACTTGACTGAATTTCAGACAACCACGGGCTGCTGGTTTCAATGTTCGGTGTTGTTTGTGAAGCCGGGATTGGTGATTCAATAAGCATATGCGATGAGCCGTGACATTATGCTGCAGTAATCAATCAACTTGAAAATTATCGATTTTGGTGAATATATTCACAAAGTCATGTTACATTCGTGTAAGAAGCGTGAACACGTGCGCTGTGTTGATAGAGTAGCTCATATAAGTAAACACATTTAAAATAAAAAATAAGGTATGACAAGATCTTTTAAGCTTTTCTTTAAACAAATAAGTTACATGCTAACTTTTAATACGTTATACCACGTTGACTTAGAGTACTCTGAACCTTAGTTTCAAATAAAGGTGAAGTTGCTTTTACTTTATTCCCATCGGGGAAACAAGAAATTCAGATTTGTGCCTCGAGACAATTTTCAGTAATTATCTTTTTACTCGTCACCGTGCGTTGAGCTGGTGTTTAGCGCACACGGAAGATAGTATCTTTTATTGCATTGCAGCTTCTTATTGCGTCGGCAGCGCCGGCTTCGTACGTCTTATCTGGGTGTGAATGCTTGAGAGGCGAGAGCTTAAACCAAAGACAAATCTCATTTAATTATCTGCTGCGTTCCGCAAAACACAACCCCGTCGGGCCGGAAATAACGAAGCGTCAAAAATCCCCAACAAAGTACATTCTTTAAGGAGGGGGGGCGGGCGGGGGGGGGGGGAACGTTTCTCCGTTTGCTCCCATCGCGCGACGGTATAAATTCATAATATCGTAATTTTCAAGTCACTCTCGGCGAAGTAAATATTACAATCACCATAAAAACTATTCTTTTTTAAAACATACAACTATTCCAAGAGCTATGACGTTCTTCAAACTTCTCTTGGAAATAATTCATGAGGCTGCAGAATCTTCTCCGAGGACTGTGCTCGTTTATCATCTAGTAACCGTATAGAGATCACAGCATACACGCAAAGTATGATAAACCGTCGCCATTACCGCATATTCGCTTCCGATTTACGCGGCGTTTATCTGGGCAAAAGCGAACTCGTCAATGGAACCGTTCAGTGGAGGTGCCATCGCGTGCTTGCTAAAGCATGAACTCGGCACCTCCACCACAGCGTTGCACGAAAAGCATTTGGATGTTTGAGAAAATATGTTCACTCTCTTCTCCTGGGGTTTTTTGCTATTGCGCTACATCTTTGCAGAAAAATTACCTTTTCGAGCTGCTTAATGGTGGTGCACGGTGGATAAAGTGTGAGCTCTGCACTTCAAACACAACGTTTGAAGCAGTGCTTCCATGAGAAAAACGCGGCAATATTCACAGTGATTTTATCACTGGACGTTCAGGAATTATACCTGCCAAAAACTCAAAAATTTCAATAATACTTGCATTCGTTTCTTATTCACTAAACATCCCAAAAGGCGGAAAAGCAATGGGAATTTTGCAGCGTCTTTCTCATAGAAACCCAATAGTGAAGCGGTTAAATTTGCGGCGCGGTGGACTAAAAGTGGAGTTTACCGGTTCAAAATTATTGGGGTGTCTGTGCGTAAAACGACCGATTCGTCGTCGTCGTCGTCGTGGTCGTGGTCCTGTCGCGTGGTGCGACAAGCTTGATCTTGGCACCTCCACCACGACGACCCACACGAGAAAGCGCGCCCAGATGGAGAGAAACGTCGCGTCTGTTTCCCCGCCGCCTAAGTCACGCGATATTGGAGTGCAGAACCACCCATATTAAGTGCCTGTGTGCTTTATGGCCAAATTATTCTCTGGAAATGCGATTTAGTTGAGAATCGGAGTTCTTTACGGGGGCCCGTGGTTAAGCAGTATATGCGCCATTAAATATTAGCTAGGAAGTATTTTATATAAGCTTCTCGTGTTTATTTATAAAAAAAAGAAAATGGAGGCGTTATCGACTCGCCATCATTATGGCACCTTATTTTTAGTTATAGTATACAACGTCGGATTATGAGCGCAATAAAAATTGACCGATGGTGCACAGTTGCATTTGAGTTTGGTGTCGTGCTTTCGTATAAACCAACCATGCGGGGATAATAAACTGATTTTTCATATTTCATGATTTATTGCAGTCAGTGGTTGTGATCGAAGCTTGATAGTTGCTTTATTGGTTTGTGATTACTGGCAATAAACGAAGTTGATCTTCTCACAAAAGTCATAATATCGCGTTGCCTGTCAGCGGAGTAATAATGATGTATGAGGGCGTTGTAAGAAGGGTAGGGTTTGGTCTGATAGCCGGGGCAATTGTCTCAAGAGCTTTCAGCGAATTGTAATTTTAAACCCATCGTGATGGCCAGGTTATTTCAGAGAAGTTCAATTTCTATATTATGTAACACCTTCGCACGCCAGCGATGTAGCGCGTGATATCTGCTAAATTGCTTTCCCATCCAGTTTCACGTGGTTTCACGATAAAGATAGAACGCCACCACCTATCGTTCTATCGCCATTTGTTCCTCGTTGAACAAATACTCGAGCAATGCGAGGCCTGTAATTTATCTTTTTCGCTCAGTATCAACTATTATTTATTTGAAGTGGATTTATTTCACGTGTACCGAAATCTGAACAGAGAAAGAAATTTAAAATATTTTTGTTCCGAAAGCCAAAAAAAAACCTTTCCACACGGGACACGTTTTTCTTAGTTTATTATCCATCAGTCTGCAAATAGCCCAAAACGGTATTACGTTAGATTTTAATACAAACAGTCCTTTTCTGGATGGCTAATTTCAATCTGTGATGTAAAACACGAGTTGAATTATTCGACACTGAGTCTAAAGCTCTGACGCTTGTTTGAAAATTCTGGAATAATGCCCTCAGATAAATTGCGCATCTCTCAACGGTTCTTTCCACTGTACGAATTAAATAATCCACAAGCAGACGATAACTGACCTTACAGAGTAGGTAGTTTGTGATAAATGTTTATTTTCTTTCAGAAGCCGTACCCTTGAAGCCCATTGTTTTTTTGAATATCAAGGATTAACAAAAATATGGTAAATTGATAAACTTCTTTCATGATGTGGCAATGGTGCCTTAGCTGAGGAAATTAATTATTTGTTCAAGTTTGGAGACTGTGGTCTTAATTTTTATATCTAAAGGAAATTCTGCAAGCATAAACTAGGAAATTGGAGTAAGACCGAAACAAGAAGTTGTAAAAATGTGTTGTTTCTGAAAATTAGAAAAATGAAAAAAGACAATTTAAATCACTGACAGAAACAACCATTTATCAAAACAAATGAAACATGAGAACTTTCCTGCCCCAGAGCTAAAAGATTGCCAAGAGTTTACAAAACGTTATTTATAGATGAGCCAAAAATTGGGTCAATCTTCTCAACTCGAAAGTGCTACTCGTTTTTGGTCTCACATCGAGGATTTCCGTCTCACCACGATTGCATTTTACTTCAAAAAACCTTCAGATATAATAATAACATTACATAATCGGAAGCACCTCAGCGTGAGCGGGTAAAACAGCAGACAAACTCGCATCCAATTAAAACTTCCCGCTGCTTGTGTAATTTATCTTGCTGGAAAATTGATCAAACTGAAAATATACAAATTATTAACGAATAAGTGTACCTCGCATTAGAATTTAAATCCCTCAGTGTGCAGCTAAAACCTCCCCATCTATAGCTGCACATCTAGATCGTTACCAATGTCAGAAGGTCTAAAGGTCTAGAGGTCTGGGGCACACGAGGAAATGTATGTTAATTCCCGTACGACAACGACGGTGTGGACTTCCAGCACTATTATCTATGCGACAAAGCCGCATGCACTATTCATGTGGATAGGATACCAAACCAGGCTCGTCCCCGATCCGTGGCTAACGCTAACATAACGATAAAGGGCACCATGGACACATCATTATCTTCTCCTGTGTCATATACCTTTATGGATTTACCACAAAACACCACCAACTCCCTCCGGCGAATCAAAGCAATATACAAAATCCTGGAGATAGCAAATATTGGGCGGCGAGTAAAAAAGTGAGTTCATCTTTTTGCCACGTGTTTCAGTGAATTTATGAGTGTCCAGGAGCAAAAGTTCTCACAAAGGCAATGAATTGTGTCAAATTGCTTATCCTGGGGTGTGTTCATTAAATTGCGTCAAATGCCAGCGGTGTTTTATGGTCATCATTTTTTCGAGACCAAAACAAAAATGCTCATCAATCTTGGAGAATTGTTCAGAAAGGTGTGTTCTTTTGCTCGCTCTGTATTTTTGAACGCAATGCGTGAAGACCCCAATCACTTTTTTAACCTATGATGAGTTTCATGTGATTGATCAAAATAGGTAACAGTTATACAAAGAAACACGCTTAAAGCTAAATCGAATCCAGCCATTGGACTAGACGACAACCTCAAAGCTTTATGTCTTCTGATATGAGCTTCAATTCAATCTCGGAAGTCGGATGCCACACAATACCCAATTTCTTTCCCAAAAATCCTTATTCTATTGACATTGAAGTTAAATCACCGAAAGCCTCGTCTCCTTTCCTTCACTTCCTATTTAATTTAGCCTCCATTCAACTCGGCTTAGAATCAACGCCGAGCGAGCACATGGGTGGAGGGTGGTGGGCTGCGAACGCAATTCACCCACTAGAGCCAAAACACACGATTCTAATGGGCCTCCGATGACGAAAACTTCTGGTCACTTGTCTATCTGCACGTGTGACTATATACATGCGACCCAGTGATTTTATCCCGCAAGCGGCGAACCGATTGCTGAATTCACACTCGCTAACTCTGCTGGGAAATTGTGGGAGATGTGTTTTGTGCGTAGTATCATAGAGTCACAGCTATTTGTCACGTAACAAGAAAACCAATTCCCTGATTACTCCTTTACGCTTTAATCAGCGTGAAAGCTCCATCATTTTCATCAATTCCTTTGCAGATGATTCAGGAATCGCACCTTTGAAGATAATACACAAACTATTCTCGGGCATTCAAGTGTTACTTGATAGTATGCTAGATTCCCGAGAGAAATTGACATTTATATTTAAACTTAGCACCTCATTATTATTAAAAAGCGATTAACAGCTATCATACCATAGAGACATACGTACCTCAAGTTCAGTTCAAAGCCAACGTCACAGCGACATATTTATGGCAAAATTAATCAACATCAGTGCACATTAAATTAGCATACTCGGACAGTAAATCAGTGCAATGCGCTTGATGGTATATGTCAATGCATGAAAGCAACCTCTCGATTAGTTTTGTTACCGTATTCAAGTTTCCCTAAACTAAACCAGAGTTGAGTGTATTTAGATGTAGACAGATATGCCATAATGTGTGTGTGCATTAGTAAAGGCAAGTATGCCAGTGGAATTCGTGGCAGTATGTATTATTCATATCACGGGTAGCACGCGGGCCAAGCAGCAGCTCGATTCTCTTACACTATACACCAGATATACAAAACCAGCGATAATCTTAAGCTTAGCATATCACTGCATTCTTGCGAGAGTGAATAATACATATACATACGCGCTGTACTCTATAAAAGGCAAAAGAAGTCTGCAAAAATGGGCTGTGAGAACTGAAAAGGGTTGTACGGATGAATTGAAATGATGTGTTTAGAAAAAAATCCTGTCGAGAAACTGTTTAAAGTTGCGAGGAAACCTTGTGAAGAGTGTAACATAATAATTTGCAGGCCCTCGGTAAATATCACCGTCTTTATCGTCTGGGGAGCAAGATTTTCAATAAAAGCAAAGTAATGTGCACGGGCAAGTCTTAAGCCGGCGGTTAATATCGAGCGTCGTTACGACACGGCGCCACATGGATGACGTCGGCACCACTGAGCGAAGCGTCGCGACGCCTTATAAGATGCTGGAAAATTAAGTGGTTTAGATATCAGGCTCTTAGGTTTTCTACTGTTTTTAACATTTTTCCTGGTTATCAATGCATGATAAGGTATACAATCAATACGTAACGTTATATTAAACGGGAAGCTGCACGCGTTTTGAAAACAAATTGCGACAAAATTGCAATGGGGGGTTTGAAGATGACAATCTGAAGTGGCAAATATGAACGGAATAATAATTTCGGGAAGAGACTATAAGGCGGGGGAAAATTCCGTTCTAACCCAATTTCAATTATTATGCGTAAGGCTGTCCCCCCGTTTCTCGGATTCTTCAAAAGACATTTTAAACTAGCTCTTAAGAAAAAGCCACAGAAAAAAGGGACCAGAAAAATCTAAGATTTCAAAACTTTCTTTTGACATGTAAATATTTCGCCAAGCTTGGGGCTCTAAATTACAATAATAATATTCAACGCGCGCCTAAACAGGGCTTTGGAAACGCAGGCGTCATTTGCACTCGACAAACGCCGATTGAACTCAAAAACGAGCAAGTTACTCCAGCAGCATTAGTGCATAAAATATAAGTTTTTCTACCATTCTTTTTTTATCTGGAAAAGAGTGCTCATTATAATGGCGTCGAGACGCGCTGTAAATTATAAAGGCAAAAGGCTAAAGGAAAGCATTCTGAAGACGTTAGCGCCACCTTCCGAAGGGCATTGCATTTGTACACCCACATACTTTAAGCTTTGGAGAATAGCCAAATAACGTAGAGAGATTCGGGGATAATATCTACTTTACTTTTTCCACGACTTTTGGGGTTTCTTATATTAGTTTCCACCAGTAGTCCATGCTCCTTGCTTTCGCAATGGGGATAGGTTTAAAAGGGCGTATATAAGCTGGAAAAGATCCAACAACAATACATGCCGTTGATAATCCGGTTTCTAGTGGTGGCTCGAGCTACCGCTGCCGCCGTCACCGCCTCTACTCAGTCCCGTTTTCCCATCGGAAGGACGAGTTTCCGTCGCCACCGCAAAGTGAACTGAACTCTGCTCATCTCGAGATTACTCGAAATCAATTATTGACGAGTCGCACCAGAGGTGGCTTAAGCCAATAATCGTGTAATTTTACCTCTACACCTTGTTCTATAGACTGCAGAAAATCGAGCGTTTATTCGCTTCGTTATTATTGATTGACGAGAATTTAAGGTCACGGTCCAATTCGCACCAGCGTGAATGACACTTTAAAGTTTCAAGGAAAATAATGCAAAATTCGCTGAAAAACTTTTAACTTTCAGATGGGAATTATATGGGACGTGGTCTTAAGCCAATTTTTCAGATTCATTTCCATTGTAGACATGTTTTTCATTAGTTTAAGTGTCCTCTGTGGATATTTCTTTAGGCACGCCGAGACACAGGAAATGCGCCAACAGACGAGCCATTATTGATGGTAATGAATCGGTGTTGATGATTTGTCACGAGACTCCAGGGGTTTTGTGAAAGGGGTGGGTGTCGGGGACCAGGGGATGAGGGGCGGAAAAGGCGTCCTGTAAATGGGTAACACTGTGCCATTAGTCATTCGCGAGCGTTGTCAAGGAATTTCACAACACAGACAAAATATTACACCGTGATTTATGCTTCACATCCGCAGAAGAAGAAGAAACCAAATATTGCGCAAGGACGAACGTTTTTCCACTTTTTTTAAAGACGGCTGAAAACCCTTGTGAAATTCATGCGTACAACATGTGTTGTAGTCATATGGTGCGGTGGAGGTGCCAGGATTTATGCATTTGGGTCTGACAATTGACTTATCTATAACCATAGCTATAACCATGTTGGAAAAGCAGAACTCAAAATAGAATTCGTACAAATTGGCAAGTTCTGTGCGCTGGATTTAGAGAGGGAATGAATGAAAATGATTGTTTATATCAGGTATATTTTGTCCAAAATGTTTTTGAATTCAAACGCAAATACCAATTTGTAGATTGTATCGACAGGAAATTGCCGCTTGTTGGACAAATCCCTTTCACGAATAACTCTTCATTATTGCTTAACAAGTAATGATTAATCAATTGATCGAATTAGAACCAATGCATTGTTGTGGTCCCAGCCAATGCAGGCGCAACGCGCTCGCCCACCGCTGAAATGCGGTCGTACATTGATTAGTTTTCGTTTTTAGAACGCGAAAAACCAACACTGTTGTCGACGGGATTTCGCGGCACAGCACAGCAAGCTACGAAATAATTGATTTAGTGTATTGTTATGCTTGGAACAATTACAAAGGATATCGTTTTGTCTCTTTAATTATTTTTGAGGGAATGGAAAACGCTTGCCGCGCACAATGGTTGCACGCAATGGAAATATTATCGCGACTGCGTTACGAATGAGTTGAAATGGCACGCACAAAAAGGAAAGGAAAATTATTTCGTTGACAGGTGACATGTGCAGATAATGCAGATATTATTTTGGCGAAAAAGCAAAAACGCCAAAGCTATCTTTAGTGAAGATTGCATGCAGTCTATGTACTATTTTCGCAGGCATTTCATGTTTTCTACTTTCAACAGACCCAAGCCATAATCCGAGCGTTATATTTTTGTTATTATTTTTAAACTGGCGAAATGTATTGTTATGTGTGTACAAACATAGCGATTAAAAAGCAACAAAATGATCTGCATCTATATAAATAAAGCATTCCAGACGAGTTCGATAATGAAATTGACAGCCACTGAAGCAATGTTCACGTTGATGTGGTTGCCTGCCAGTGCTGTAAGCGAACTTCGGACTAGAATAGTCGAATGTTTCGTTATTGCATCGAGACTTTTTGATTCGCCATTCCCGTGACGTCAGGACGTCAAGCGCAGGTTGCCATGGCTGCTAAAACGAAGACTTCTGACGACGTCTTGAATGGTAATTTTTGTTTCGTTATAAAACTATTTCTAGGCTGGTTTATTGCCGCTCAAAGCACGAGATCTGTGCGAGCTTATGATTCGTTACAACCAGCGGACGCGTTCTGATGAATAAGGGCTCATTTGCGTGACTTGATTGTCGCTTGGCATTTTTTTCTATTTCAACTTTTTCCACCGTCGCAATTCATTGTGAAAAATGAAAGGCGTCCTCTAATTACACGTGAAAGTAACCGTTTCTACTTTTGCTGTTCATAAACTAAAAATAAACTAGTATATAAGTAAGGTTATTAGTTATTACTTTATTGAAGTATATTGACTTTTTGTGGCAGCGGTTACAATGACTACCGACGTGTTTGCTAATTTGGAGATGAAATTGCTGCTTATTTTAAAACAACCGCCGAGTGATAGATGAAGCAAATGGTGGTGCATCAAATCGATAAAAAATAATTAGCTAATGAAAACTGATTTATTTAAAAACTTCTACCATAAAGAACATTCATCAACTGTCAATTAAGATTTTAATAAAAACCA
This sequence comes from Lednia tumana, assembly GCA_003287335.1. Lineage (NCBI taxonomy): Eukaryota > Metazoa > Arthropoda > Insecta > Plecoptera > Nemouridae > Lednia > Lednia tumana. Next base: position 15,568 of record QKMV01000661.1, read on the forward strand.
AAGGTTCTACATAACAGACATTAAATGATTCTGTTTTGATTGGATGTGCAATGTTGACTAGTCGAGTGTACGTATTAGCAAACACGTTCGAGCACGACATGGCGCAGCATTTGCTCTTGGGCACGCGAGAACTCCAGTGGACCTCGAGTTGCAGTAGCGAGAAATAAGAGGGAATATTTCATGAAGCGTGGTTGATCCTCATTTACACAGCTCTAGCCACACAGCACATGTGTACGAAGCGGAGCCCACGTGACTGATGTTAAAAAGTGAAATATTGGCAAAGCGGGGAGCTTTTCGTGAATTCAAAAGTCGAGAGATAATCATTTCCCCGCGTAAGTATATAATGTATAAGGAATGAGAAATCTAAGTGTGTACTGGTCCTGAGGGAATGAAAAATGAAACGAGGATCTTGTTATGTGCAGCGAGGTGCGTGAAAAGATTGCCTGCATGAAGCCATGGCCACCTGGCAAACTCCACTCTGGACTGGACATCCCCAAAAAGGGGTAACTACCTCCATATGGCTCCTTTACGGTGCCGAGATATATATCCCACCCTTTAGAGCTGCGGCCATTAAACTTTAATAACGTAAGCTCATGTGTTCAGGGAAGCAAACTTCGGGAGTAAAGCTTTATACTTGAATGAACTTTCCGGCGACAGGTTTATTGATTGATGTTGATAAGTCCATTCCTAGGCCCAGTGAATCATTTCCACCTGATAGACTCTAACAGAGCTGTTATGCATCTTACCTCACCGCCACCTAATTGAATGCAGTGTCAACGCGAGGGGAGCGATGTCTCGTGATACTCGTTCATCTCTTCACGAATGATATGGACCTGGAAAAACACGATTTTGCCAATTAGTTGTCACCACTCGTTCTCGCCGACCGACGAGGCGAGGTCATGTTTTGATCAGCGCATGTTTTCGCACTCGTGCCGCCCCTCAAGTGTCTTTCAGTTCCCTCGACGACGCATATTATAATGTTGGGGTGGGGAATGGTGTGGCGGACGTGGGCTGCGGCCGGGGAGGGGGGGAGGGCAAGTTGTTCACGGAAAGTGAAAGTTTTAATGACGGGCGATATCTACCTTTCAAATTTATCTCGAACAGAGTTTCTGGCTTGGGCTCGTTGGCGTAAAGAGATAAGGAGTCCAGACAGCTAGGGACGAAGTGCCCGAGATGTATATCACACTTGTTTGGTGGAAGATTCGTGGACGGATGCGCAGGGACTTGTCAAGAAGACGGATAAGGAAAGTCGAGAAAACCTGCTAGTGAGAAAGAGGAAATTGCGGAGAGAAACAAAAGGAAATGGAGCAGAAAACTCGCGTGAAACTACGTGCGGGTAAGAGGTGGAAATTACAAGAAATATGAGTGTCAGAAGATAGAGGCGGAAACCGCTGAGATGGATGTAACATAAACCTAAAAGACAATTACTCTGGTGCACTCGACAGGACTCTCTTACTAATAGAGTGGAAAACATAAACTATTGTCTACAAACCGGATGATTAATATAAATTATCAATACGAGACACCGTAAATTCAAGAGAGCCGACCATAATTCTAAGCTGCGCTTTCATCACAAAATTGCGAGGCGATGATGAATGGAGGTGCCGGTTTTCTCAATCTGCTCTTGAAATAAAGAGTCATACCTAGAGGAGTTCTAAGTTCGCGTCTCCATCGTAAGTCTGTCTGCCTGAAGATCTAGTACCGTCTAGCTAGTGGCTAATCAGATACCACAAGTTGGGACGCCTGCAGACGTGCAACATTCACAACAAACTTCCTTTTATAAACTAGGCTAAGGAGGTAAAGGTAATTACATCGGACGCAAGTTTCCTGCTCTGACATTCGCCTCCGACCGCTCTCGCTCCACTTTCCCAGTACACGAATAGTACTATTGAAGAGTAATGTTAGCTGGGAGCGTCCCAACTACCTTTCCCCGCAAGTAAACTCAAATATTGCTTACTCACGAAACACGGAAGTTACAGGATATTGATTCATCGAAGCATACCAAAGTGGTTTACAACTTCGATATGAGACTAACCGAAGAAGCCAGGCGGAATTACGAAATGTGATTAGCTGCCGATTGTAATTCATCGGATCGTATATCCAAAGGACTATGCCAAAGCGTTTATATAAGACTAACGCTAAAGACGGATTCAGGGTGAATTTAGGTTTGTTAGTCTGTAATTTGATACCGAATCTAAAATAAGATTTTTTAAGCTGTTCGTTTTTGGGGTTCGTGTTCGGTGTGGTTGAAAAACTAAGTGTTTTGTGGGAAATAAATGTGTGCGGTATGACGTATAAAACCCGTTGTGTCTAATTGTCGGTGTATTTGTACTAAAAACAAGATGATAAATTACTAAGATTATCCGAATAATTAATTGCCCTTAATTCGTGAAACGCGAGTCACGCTAGTCAGGGGGGCATGCGAGTGACAAATTGCTATTTTGACGAAATACACTTTTCCTAAGAAAATCAAAGTCAACATTGGACGCGACTGGCACGCGACCAGTGTGACAGTGAAAGAATTGTGTCATTTTCATTTCTATACCGAGGAAAGTTGTTTCGATTATTAACGAGGTCTCCAGGAATAAAGCCACCTTCTTAGTAGTTAATATTATACTGACATGTGGAAACTTGGTCTTGAAACCCAAGCCACGGATAATTAAGCAAATAAAAAATAACGTTTCGGGAACGTGCTATTTCAGAGCTTGTGATTTTTTAGTTGGCTTTCCTAAATTGAACTTGACAGTATCTGAAAACCCGTATTGGTTAGTTTCTAACGTAATTCATTTTCCCGCATTATCTACACGCTAGCAATTTAACTTTCATAACTAAAAAAAAACGTGTATCCAATTTCTTTCAAATCTCTCCCTAATTTAATTAAATCCACAAGAAACATCTTCAGCATACAATCTATAACAACGCAACTAAAAATTCTGATGCGAATTTTTGCGTTGGTGGAAACTCATTTTCCATTTTCCTACCGCAGGTATACACGTACACGAAGAAAGTAGCATTGATATATTCATCAAGACTCACGTTCGATGAATATGCAGAAGGGCGAGAATTTGGCATCTAAAATTAAATTAGGGATGGGATGTAAAGAATATACACCCTGAAAAGTTTGACTATATACAGCATCTGTAACTAGCGAGATAACGAATAATCTATGCAAAATATTCATGAACAACAAGTCTTTCACTATTTCAAGCAGTCAGAAAATACTTATGATTCGGAAAAAGGGAACTATCATGGAAAGAGATATTAAAAGTCCTTCAGCTAGCTATAATAGTATATGCTTTAACATCCATTATGCATAAGATTATTTCACTCCACTAACCTCAACCTAGAAGTTTTCAGACATACTATTGTAATATTTGAAAAGGCACGCATAAACCTGAAACTAGGCAACATGTAAAGCAAAAGCGTTCCAAATCAGAGACAAGACAGGCTACCGACCGGGGAACACGAACGAACTAGATACACAATAAAATCGATCGATAAAGCGGAGCCATGGGCTGCAGCATTGATTGAAGACGCGACTTCCTTCTATTTCATACCATTCTTATATCAAAATCGTTTCCACACGACATGGCCATTCACGAGATTGGTAACTTGTCATTTTTTGTTGTTCCAAAAATGTCAGTTTAAATAGCAGGCCGTAGGGGACGCTCTTTCCCGCTCCATAATACGAGCTTATAAAACTTGTCAATGGGTATGGTAGGGTTTTTTGGGGTCGGGGACCGATTCCCAGAGGTTGGATACGTCTTTTAGCTACCCAAACCCTGCACTAGGCTGCCTATATTGCCCGTGGTATAGCTGCAAACGCACCCGCTGACATTTTAAGACATTATTTCACCATCTTTCACCAGTTCAGCATTGCTAGCAGCAGAACTACGAGAGGCGAACCTCCCTGTGGAGAACTAACCATTTAGAGTATCTTTCATGCGAGCCCATCCACCCCCTCCCCCCCTAGCACCCAACTAACCGTCCTCTTACCCCGGTCGTAGAACGTGCGTTATCTTTCCACACCGGATTCTATTCTACCGGCACATCGTAGCTAACTGGAAAATCCTAGTCCCTGCAAAAATATGACACATTTCTTCCTTACTAGCTGTTATTAATAGTGTCGGGCATTGATCATTTACTTCACAGATAGGTACGTAGAATTGCCATTGGGCTACTGTTGATGACGTTTAATAGATAGCTAGGCTGGATTGGTTTATGATTACTTAGTTTAAATGATCCTCATCCTGGGAAAACTCAAACCTCTGGTGTTGGTAATCATTCATCGAAAAACCCGCTCTAAATGATTACTTGCGAATGATCAGCGATTGCAATTTGAAGGAAATGTGATTCCCTAAGGTTCGGAGCAATCAGAATCAGCGACTGTGGCATTATGAATCGAATGCGAATGCGAGCTTGTCCGCGCGCGGCCGTTGTCTGACGAGCAGGCGGGCACGTTTTGCCTTGATACCGGGACCGCGTTTATGCCTGATTTAGATGGTCAAAATTTTCACATGGGCCTTCTGCACTTGTGACCCTTTGCCTTGTGCCACTTACGTGTAGTCTAAATTATGCCACGTAAACGAAAAAATTATGCCCAGCGGAGTTTCACATAACGGTCTTCCAATAGGTTGTGCATAATATTTTCAAGAACATGTTCTAGTTTCCACCACTCTCATAGCCGTGCCATGCACACATTTAGAATGATCTCGATTTTCATGCGATGTACGCTTCACCTGGGTAAAACACAGAGGTCATTTCTGGGATAAAAATGTCTCGTTACGTCACGTGAAAACTATGATCTCTCGTGATT